>JBBPJZ010000458.1:0-19683 GCA_038089015.1 Chalciporus aff. trinitensis | reverse complement strand
ATACTCACAGATCTCGGAGTGGTCCTAGCAATGATCATGGCACTCCACCACCATCCCAGTGCCAGTCCAAGTGAGGGCCTGATTCCTCTCCTCATCGCAATTCTACTTCTTGCGCTCGCAACACCCCTCACGCTGTCCGCCTATGATTTCAGCTTTGCAAAGTATGATATGCCTTTCGTCCTCGCGATTGTTTTCTTTTATGCCTATATCTTTAGCTATGGGGGTATTGCCAAGGGCATAGGCAATGTGGTGACAAGTCTTGTTGAAGAACCTTTTGGTTTTCGATCGTTGTGGGCGTTGGTGTTCTTACTTGTGTTTGTCCCTCTGTGGTTCCTGGTCACTGGATTTTTTTGTACTCAGATATATGCGGGGATCAAAGCTAATTAGCCCTGGGCCCCTTCTCATCCATTCATATTGGAGCAAGGTTCAGATGCTCCCCACTGGAGAAGATGTAAGATCACTCAGTGGCCAGAAGGAATGCTGTTAGCAGATCATGATCATGGGTACCTGGTGCATTGGACTCGACGCATACACAGTGAAGCGAAATCATCATCATTAACAAAGTACGGGTATATCACAATACGTCCGCAGTATGGATTGCAAAAAACCTTTTTTCCGCTTTTCAAATGTCTCAACGGCAAAAACACGGACCAATATCGGATGTCCAAATCCCAAACGCCAAGAAAACCGGAACAGGGTACAGACATCACCATCTCGCGAACACAAACTTGACACTTTGGAGCCAAAAGTTGTTGTCATAGTTTACAAGACGAGAGCACCACCGATCAATGCACCAGCAGAGGCAACGAGAGCGCCAACGAGGGTGTGGAAAGAGAAAGGTGCAACAACACCAGCAGCGCTCGTGGAAGTGGTTGCAGCAGGAGCGCCGGTGCTCGAGGCAGCCTTGGAAGCAGAGCCAGCAGAGCCAGACGACATGGGTGCGCTAGACCCAGTGGGAGCCGCCGAGCCAGTAGGTGCCATCGAACCAGTTGCAGGTGCGCTGGACATGACTGTTCACGAGGCGCATGAGCGGGTTGATGAGTGCACACGGGAGAGGGGAATGCTTACAGGCAGCACATTCTTGAGACTGGAGTTGAGTCGCGGTGGCGACATCTTGAGGGGTACAGTTTGCCTGGAGACAGGCGAGAGCAGCACCCTGGAAAGCGGTGTTCGTGCAAACACATGCCAAGTCCGTGCTAGTACGAGGAAGGGTTATTCTCAACGATATATGCTGGGAAAAGAGGGGAACTTACAAGCTCGCGCAACCGTTCGCCGTAGCAGCGTTGGTGACGCAGTTAAGGATACAAGTGTCAAGGCCGGCGGGGAGGGAGGATTGGGAAGCAGGAGCAGTTGCAGTGGTGCTGCTCTGAGCGTGAGCAGCGACGACGCAGGCCGCGATGACAGCCAGTGTCTTGGTGTTTGCGAACATTATCAAGTCGTAGAGAATCGTTTGGGAGATGGAAAATGGAGAGAAAGGAGGAAGTTGCACCACTTGGAATTTCGGATCGCCTGACGGGGAATTATATAGCTGTGCGGGGTAGGGAACGTGGGAAAGGGTCATATGACGTCGATTGCCGATCGGTTGCTGAAATATGACCATCTCTGTCTAACCAAGTCTGCTTCTTTATGTCACGAGGACGACCGGGTACAGAGGGCCATCAAAGTGATGTCAAGCTTTATTCAATTCATGGGTAGATTTAGGGGACGATGTTGGGCTCGGCGTTCGGTTGCATGTTCATTAACGTGATGGGTGGTCCTGAGGGACGCGAGGGAGTGGAACTATCGTCTACCTCGGTGTGAACGGTCCAACGAAACGAAACGTGAGCGTTTCAGCTTCACCAAGTACGTATTTTCTGGTTCATTACACTTGGATAATACCCGTAATCTATCGTCTAAGCTGTCGTCAACACTGTGTCAAGTGCGTACCAGGAGACTCTATCCTAGGACTTGAAGTTGCATGATTGAGCGTCGAGGACTCCCACTCGCATGGACAACCACAGCCACGGTGATAGAATGAAGGGCGGGCGGTGGCGATCGGTCTTCGGCAAGGCCACATCTGTACCTGGCATCAAGAGTGGGTCAAGGAATTGCAATGGAAGACAAACAGGGTGGCCAATGATGACGGCAGGGACCGAGTGCTGGCGGGATAGTGCGGCGGTTGGCAAGAGCTACGAGGCTATCGAGTTACGCAGTCCAGGGTGCAGGACTCTGGTACGTTCTCGACGGAGGGAGCAGAGATGCACGCGCTTGCAGGGAGGCGAGCATTGGTGAAGGCGGTGGCCACGGAGGGCTGATCATACGGGGGTTATATTGGGTGCACATGCTGCAGACTATGCCAGTCGTTCTAGCCTGGGCATTTATGAGGGTGCTAGAACGTGGGAATGACTTACTGGCTTACATAACCTGATCAGCGGTGCTAGGAATGGCGTGTGAATACTACCTTCCTAATGAGGACGAGTCTGGACCAGGCACTGCACCTAGACCGGGCGGTGATGGCAGTATGACCTGGTAAACTGAGGTAACCCCAGTTAACTTCGCTGTTCGCAGGTCCACGGGTCTGCCAGCGGATTCTTACGGAGGGGCATCGGTGAGTCTAATGAGGAACTACCATCAGTCAATGAAGATCACGTCCGCTAGGAACATGCCACCTCAAAAAAAACATACCGTCTGTGGCAGTCGTTATATCCGCGCACTCTCAAGGTCTGGAGCCAGCCTGGACCTAGCCATCCCAATGTGTCTCGAGGGACCCATCCTCCATGGGATTCAGACGGTTATCTAATTTTTCTCAGCGTTCTGGTTGGCTCTCCTCCTTCATTTCTCTTACATGCGCTTGTCACGATCTGGCACACACGTAACGCCCGCCTCTTTCCTGCTTCTTCTCATCACTCCCCCCTGTCCTCAATAGCCATTGCGCTCGGCTGAGTGTTCTAGATTAAGCCTCATCTCCAACTCGAAGACTCACTCCCACCCCGGTCTCATACATAGTCCGTATTGAAATATGAACAGTGACTCCTCCGTCGGGCTGACTCTCCACATCTCTTTCCAGTCGAGACCGGTATTTGAAACAGACTATCAGCTAAGACCGACTTTGCAAACGTCGTTCGATTCCTACAAAAAGGGATACAACGCAAAGTTAACACCGTAACTTTCCCTATCTATCCGCAGTAACATCTGTGCTTGAGAACTGATCATTCCTCATCGATTCCTCATTGACGCCATACTCGTTCCTAGAAACCCGTTTATATCTGTTTCAAATATGCCCTCTCCTCCTTTCCCCCCTCGCCCTGTCCCCACCGTCCGCTATGATAACTCTGCCAGTGGCGCACACAGCAACTCTCGGTCTCAAACCAGCGCTGGTAGTCGTCCCCATCTAGTCTACACCGAAGTGGTGAAACCGCCCCAACGCATTATCCGTCCTCCCTCACAACACACCCCAACGCACAATACGACGATGCTTCAGCAGCAGCAGCAACACCAACAACAGCACCCACGTCCCCAACTTCCTCACAGCGCACGCACGACACCTACCTCGCCTTATCATCATCACACCTCCTCCTCGCCTGAACTTCGACCACGTGTTGATAGCGCATGGTCTCCTCGGACTCGTCAACCATACAACGACCTTGGCCAGATGAACGCTAGCTCGTCCACCTCTGGCATTGCCACTCCCAGTCACCATCCTAACCCATCGCACCCGCACACAGCACGTTCCCAAGTAGGGACGGGAGGCGGGGGAGACCCCGATCCAGCTGCGTACTTACCACGGCGGAGTGCTTTCGCGGCCCGGGTGAACCCTCCATTCGTACCTACACGCGGACGTTCGGCATCCGAAGTCCGTATACCAAACACACCTCCCCCTGATCTAGAACGTGATAGACTGGCAAGAGCGTGTGGACAATCGTCGGCGACCAATCCTTATCCATACGATGACCGAGGTCGAAAAGAATCGGAGTGCCGTCAGGGATCGAATGACTCCTCGTCGTCGTCGTCGAGGTTGAGGGGGGAGTTGGGGATGAGTGGTGGGAGTGGGGTTAGTGGGAATGGCAAGCCACCGATGGTGTCAGGTTTGAAGCCGTCGGTACCGAAGATGAAACCGGGACACATGTATCGACGCTTGGACGCGCTCGCGAGGCGGTCGGGACATCGTGCGATGGATTATTTGGGGTTGGAAGACGTGGCGGGGTTGAATAAGATAGATTTTCAATTGAGGGAGCAGTTAAAGAGGAAACGGAGTGAGCGGATGCAGGACAAGGATCCGAATTTTCGTGAGTTGTGTTTCCTGATGTCACGTTGCACTGACAGAGGGGGCTTGACGCGTGTTACTTAGATGCTATCGGGGCATCGCTCGAGGATGTGCTCCTGTATGCGTCGACTTCGATCGTTATCGGGGATTATCAACACGATCTACCGATAGTCGTCGTCGCCTGTGTGGAGGAATTGACCAGGACGGGTGAGTGACGCAACCAAAGCACGATGTATGCGCCATCTCACCACCCCCTTTCACAGGTATTTATCAAAACGGTCTCTTCCGTGCACTCCCCAGTCGCGACCGACACCTCCAACTGATCGATTTATTCGACAAGTCCGCGGACTACGGTTCCAAATTCAACATGCGCGGTCAGACTATGCCCGACATCTGTGCCCTCCTTTCCACCTTCCTCTCCAGCCTCCCCGGTCCTCTCCTCGACCCTAACATCCACGCCGCGCTCTGGCACTGGTCTGTCAAACCGAGCGTGAAACGGGAAGACGAACGACAAGAGAAAGAGGAGAAAGAGGAGGAGGAACGACGTGCGAGGGGTGAACTCCCCCGTCAAATTTTCCATCCTACCGATCTTGAATCTCTCCGACTGGATCCAACCGCTACCACCGACGTCGAATCCGATCAAATCGCCACCGCCCAACTCCTCCTCCGATTCCTCCCCCTCGACCGCCTCAGTCTCCTCATCTACCTCTTTGCATTTTTCACCCAACTGCCACTGTGCCCTGAGAACGGGCTCCAATTCGAAGACGTGGCGAGGATCTTTGGGTGGCGGTTGTTAGGCGGGAGTGGGGGAGGTGCGAAACAGATATCGCAGAAGGTGATGGTGTGGTTATTGACGAGGTGGCCGAGGATTTGGGAGACGTTGTTCTCGGAGACCTGTGGATTTTCGCCGCCTGGGTCACCTACGTCTGGACCTAGACCTGGACCTATCGTGGCAAGTGAGTCTTGTTCGTCGGATGCGGGAAAGGTGAATGAGAAGCGGAAGGGAACGGGGGAGAGGCGTGTGGAGAATGAAGGGAATGGAAGGGATGTAGGGAGTGGTGCGTCGTCTTCGGGGTCGAGATCGGATGGGGAGGAGGAAAGTTTGGGGGAGAGTGATTTGAAGCGGCGGAAGAAGAGGGATTCGGTCGATGGGGGCGGGATGAGCAGTGGTTCAGGGTCTGGGTCTTCCAAGGATCGGGATCGTGAGCGTCGGTCGAGTCATTCGGCGAGGAAGGACTGTGAGTCCTTCTTCTCTCCCTTTTTCGCCACCGAGGATTTGATGAGACGTTAGCGCGTCGTGGACATCGGTCTTCGCGTCGTCATCACGGGCATTCGTCTTCGTCCGAGTTTAAGGATTCACCTGTAGAACCTCAAGACCCTTTCTCGAAGGGTAAGTCACCCGTCACACGACATTTCACTTTCACCAACACAAACGTATGACTTCTATCCGACCCACCCTTCGTCTCACTCAAGCATTCGCAAACGCCGCCAATGGCAACAGTCTTACTGCCCCCGCCCCAACCCCCACCGCCCACCTCCGCCTCCCCTCACCCGAAACCAAACTCCTCGAAGCCCGCGCGCGCATCTCCCGACTCGAGAGCGATCTCAGACGGAATGACGCCCGAGTAGTCGATGTGATGAAGGAGAAAATGGTAGCTGAAGATGAAGCGATGCAACTCGCAGATCGGGTAGAAGTGTTGGAAAGGATGTTGCGCGAGGGTGTGAGGGAGAGTGGGGATGATGAGAGGGACAGAGACGTGGTGGGAGAAGAAAAGGGAAAGGGGACGGGTCTGGGACTGAAGAAGCAATTGAGGGCGGTGGAGAAGGAGAGGGATGAGGCGCAGAGGATGATGCAGGAGATGAGGGACTTGTTGGGGAGTCGGGTGGTTCAGTTGTCGTGATCGGCATGCATGAGATTTAGAAGATGGGTTTTTGGCACGGACTTGGATGGGGTTGGGATATCGGACTTGGGCATATATGTTGTTGTCATCATGGGTTGTTGCACTTTTCAACTTTCTCTGGTTCATTGCATTTATGAATGTAGGGCATATAGTTGATATTATCATTCTGGGACTCGGAGTAGTAATATGGGCAGAATGAGGAGACGAACTTGTTGATCAAGACCTCGCTGGCGCTGAGCACTAGCGGAGAGTCAAAACCAAGGCGCTCATGGCCCTTTCATATGGCCACTTCGTTTCGAACAGGATCCATTGCACAGCATACTGGTACCACCTGACACCCCGGGCAAGGTCGAATACGATCGCACGAATTCTGTAACCTTCAAGGACTTCATCCCACCAATTACCAGTCAAGCCTTTTGGCATGCCACCGCGCTTACGGCAGCACCACTGGTAATGCTTTTCCCAGCCTCATACAGCACCACTTACACGAGGCTAAGTGGAACGTTTATTATGAATTGCTGTGCCACAGCCTCTTGGGCCCTGGGAAGCACCTCAAGTTGACGGGCTATAATTTGTCTTCATGCACGTTGGGAGCCTTGCAAAATGTACTCGCTCACCTCAGGCTCTTCCTCTCGGTCATCATTTCTTCCACAACGCTCGCTCTATCCTCCTCCCATGTCGAACGACGCAGCTCAGCCCGACAAACGGCGCGTTGAGCCTATTCTCACTCTGCATGGTCCCGAGCGGCAGGACGTCTACGAGCTGGCATACCTTCCAGGGGGCCAATGGCTGGTAGCTGCTTATTGGAAAACCATCATAATCTGGAATCTCGTTGATGGCAAGCAAGAGGGAACACCTATGCAACACACACATTATGTGTGGGGTCTTGCGGTGACGAGGGATGGTCGGATTGTGAGCGGGATTGGTGCGGAGATAATCATCTGGGATGCGGAGACCCACGAAAGTATGGGCAAATGGAAAGTAATCTCAGAGGAGCAGGAAGAGGAGCGCGTATATCCGTGGCTTCTTCGCGTCTCACCGGATGATCGATTGATTGCGCACTTTCTCGGCTGTTCCTGTTCCATTGTCATCCGCGAACTGAACGGTGTACAGGCTCAGCCTAAAGCGATTATCTCTGGAAATCGGCTCCGTTGGTGGTTGCAACGCCCCTTCTGCTTCTCACCCGATAGCAGAGAACTAGCATGTATCGGTCGGGTTGATGGAAAGAGTTTCATCTCCATTTATGACGCCGAAAGTGGTCGTTTGATCCGTGAACTCAAACTCGATGTACTTGGTAATTCCGCACTCACTGATATCTTGTGGTCACCCGACGGTAGCAAGCTTTACAGCTGCTCATACGATGACGTGACAATTCACTGCTGGGATTCAAAAACAGGAGAAGAAATAGGAAGACCACGGGCACGTCATACAGAGCCTGCCAGCGCCTTCTCCACTTCCCTCTCCATGGATAGAACAAAACTTGCAGCCGTGCTCGAGGATTCTACCATTCGTTTCTGGGACACCACCTCTGGTCATCCTATCGGGGATCCTCTGGAACACAAAGTTATCTCCAGCTGGGGAATACCGTGTTTCTCACCATGTGGAGATTTTCTTGCATATGGGCAAGGAAAGTTGATCTCAATATGGCGCGTTCCCAAGGTGAGAAACTGCGAAAATCAGGTAGATGATTCCATTCGTAAGTTGAAGAGTAGAGTGACTCACCATCGTTGTCTAGATACCTCAAACTTACCCCCCGACGACACTTCTTAACACTGGTCCCAGTTTCCTTGTCCAATCCGGCCCGGTCATTGCGCATACTAAGACACCCCAGTTGGAACCATTTCCAGCGACAGGCACGCAGGTGAGCCGCCGAGGATCTAATGAAGATCCGTCTCAGGCTACTAATCGTCATACAGTTCTTCGGACCCTCATCAGGAATTCTACCTGCGCCGTTGCAGGATAATGCCCCCCATGCTCCTGCAGCGGATTTCAATCCTATTGAGTTCTGGTCAACAGCCTTTGGAAATCAACTCAGCGCTGCTGATTTGAATGTTGACTTATTTCTTCCTGATCGTAGCTACGGACAACAAGAGGGTCAACTGGAATTTGAGCGGCGGCTACACAGATTGGTGCGCTTTTTCTCGGGCACTCATGCTCTTTCGCATTGATTCAGAATATGCTTGACAAGATTGATAGTGCAATTGCCAGAGGTTTTCATATTCCTCACGACCTCGTTCAGTCACGTATGTCTCAGCAAACAAACTCAGAAGCCGTAATTCCGTCTAATCTGACGATCACGTATGTTCTCTACCCGCGTTGGAAGCTCGCACTGATTGACGTACTAGTAGTAGTGTTACGCGCCAACGAAGTGGGAATGATCTAGTTTCTACTGATCTGCAATGGTCAAACAATGTTGCCCCACCCCCGGAAGTAGAGTACGTCAAATGTTCGTGGGTCGGAATGGACACTTAAAATCGCTGCAGAGGTGGTGGGTCACATGTGGCTTCAACCTCAACGTCTCATGCTGCGTACGATAGAGATCGGAGGAAGGCACACAACATCGAGGACAGCAAGAAAAGACTTATCCAGATGCTCCGTAAGTACAGATTCGTCTCGCCGAGCAAAGCTACTAGGTTCAACCATGGATCACGTAGGGGCGATTGGGTTCAGCATTCCCAAAGATCGATTGCCGTGGTCTAAATTGGAAGAGGAAGTCGAAAAGTGTGGTTATAAGATTATCAACTGGCCCAAAGGAGTGTTGCGGGAGAAGGATAAGGGAGTGTATACCCTGAGTGCGGAACAGGCTGACAAGCTCTACTTCGCGCTTACGCGAGCCGACGAGGAACAACGGCTTCGGTTTGTTCGTGCCGAAGATTGTGAGCTGATGGGTACGTGGCTGGATCTTTCTTGCTAGGAGAGTTTCACATACAATCCAACTTTCGTAGACAATGCACCGACGGAGGCTGCCGGTTCAGTTTCCGTCGCATCGAACTCAAACAGAAATTTATCGACTGATCACGCTAGGAGGATTGGCACGCGATCGAAGTTCAAAATAATGACAGCTGAGGAGTACAACGGGAACTCGCGCAAGCGGCGGCGCACCTAACACCGTCTATTCATACTGTCGATAATTGTTCTACACTGGCCTAGTGTAACATCTTGAGACATAGTTCTTGTCTTGTAGTTATCTGGGCCCACAACAATCTTTACTGCGATGAGTGTGCGACATGAAGATACCCGAACTTCGCCCGATGACTCACATTGACTGATTCTGGTGTGCATTTTACCATTTGTAGCAGCAGTACAGTGCTGGGGGAGGAGAGGGAGATCGCCATGGACTCCTGACGCTGCTACGGCCTACGGCTAATTTCGGGTGTCTCACAGCAGTGACCAATCGAGTGTCAAAAGGATGGATGTTCATCGTCGTTCTCATTAGAGCTGCCAGTGCCAAAGTATTACGACGACACGTGGAGGCGACGGGCGATGTTGAAACTGGATAAGTCCGTAATTGTTCTACACTGGCCTAGTGCAACATCTCGAGAGATAGTCTTTGCCTTGTAGTCATCTGAGTCCACAGTAGTCTTTACTGCGATTTGTTTCTCCCGTAGACTCACATTCCCCTGATTCTGGTGTGCCGACAAATTAAGCGCTCACTGTTAGCGGGCACCGGAGTTATTCATTCATAGTGCATCGACATACTGCGTCGGCCAGCGGGGGTTACCGGCGATATTGAGTCTAGAGGGTCAGGTGGCAGCAGCTCGGAGGATAATGACGGTCTCAGGAACCAAAGGTGTGGGTTGGTGTAGTTCACCCGTACAGAAGTACTAGTGGATGCTGTGTCACAGTTGTTATTAGGCCCGTGAACGCAGGTGAGCGCTTGAACCTCGTGCCAGACGTGCTCACCATCGTACATCCTCCCAGCCTCCTAATCACTTTCACCACGACTTTATGCAGAATAACAATACTGCACCACCAAGCCAGTGCCATGCTAAACTTATCCTCACACTCGAAACTGGTCACGAAGGCAATAACTGGGAATTGGCATATCTCCCTGGAGGCCAACGACTGGCTGCTATTTCTGACAATGCCATCAGGATCTGGAATCTTGTTGATGCTGAACAAGAAGAGCCTCCAATGGTGCACGAGGCTTGTGTTTGGGATTTTGTGGTGACACCCAACGGCAGGAGGATAGTGCAGCACATCCTGGGTCAGTTTTGCAGGATACCCCGATAATTACCGTTGTGTCATCTTGCAGGAAATACAATCATCGTATTTACAGTGTCCATACCTGTGTCTCGACTCTCACCTATTCACATCTTGCAACATACTGACCTTCAAACTTGCAAGACAGTGATGAATATTTGCAAGACGAGCAAAGTCCGAAGGCAATCACCTAAGTGACCGAGAAGCGCTAGCCAAAAGCAGCCACTACTCCAGCCTAGATTGGAAATCCCCTAAAGATATGTTTTCCTTTCATTTCCTCCTACTGCAGCTGTTCCCTCATGTCATGTGCATGTTATCAGTACATTCCTGTAGTATATGTAAATACTTTATTAGACATTTCCTACCGCTTAGATGAGCTTCTAAATCATCCTATAGAGCACATATCAATAAAGGAGGAAAAAATGAAAACATATCCGCATTTTTGGTACATTTGAGACATGGACTAGCAAAGTACATACTCAAACACCCTTCATGTATATTCACAACATATCAGGAGCCCAAGGGCCTGGAATGAAAGCTAGGGATGCTATGATATGTTCTCCCCCTGATCCCCTTTTGTTTCTGGGAAGAACCCCTGGTGAATATCATGCAATGGTGATACATTATACATATATTTAATTGTATTCTACCACTAGAGGACATCCTGAACAGTTCCAGAACCCTTTTTCACTTTTTGAATGATAGGGGTATATAAAATGACACACTGTATATATGTTAAGGGCAAATATCCTGGCCTCTAGTATATGTTTCAACCTATCACTGTATATTTTCTTGAGTGCCTCCAGAGAGACCTGAAGGTTGTGGAGTGATTTGAACATACCAAAAACGTGGGAAATACATTTGGAACTTAGGAGATTTTGGAAAACATATCAAAAATACAGAGTTTTAGCTTCCACAACGCATATTGGAGTATTCTGAGTTGTAGAAGAGGTATATATGTTGTACTATAGGAGATCTGGGTCATCAACTAATGTTTAAACTCGATGATACTTCTGTTCCTGAAGAAATACTATATAAATCTCCTATAAAATGCGAAAATTAGAACATTAGGATACTGATTGCATGCCCAGAACAAGGCGCGTTGATTGGCTAGAAGAGAAAGCTAAGTAAGATAGTATGCTACAATGGTAGGATCGTACCTAGAAGAGAAAGAACACAACACTAAAGGAAAGGAACAAGGAGAGCGATCGTAGAAATGACTATCCTACGGATGACAAATAAAGACTCAGGCAGTTCGTGAGTGCACAGGCCTCAGGGGTAAGTCCGTGACAGCTAGGCAGCGTGGTACTGCGCCCCAGAGCACCTTCAGAGTGTGAGTATGCTGGTTCCTCGTGTCACGCAAAGGTCCGCAAGCTGACGCGATCCCGCACCTTAGGACTGGCCACGCCATCGTAAAAAGTGCATCCCGGCGGTGCACGCTCAAACTCGTATTATTTAGGAATCGTCTGACGGAGAACATACCCTCCAGGCCCCAACTGTTTCGTAGGTAATCTGATCCAGCTCATCCTTATGTGAGAACATTCAGCAGATTAATCCTCGCTGCGTCACATGAGAATTAAGTGCTCCATCGTGCCAGACCGGGTTAGATAATGGCTCGCAGAGTGCCGGGCGCACAGCCCTACTAGTGAGAACCCTCCATTTGTCAGAAAGCAACAAATTGTACCTCGCCAAATCGCAACGACGTCTGTCATATCTTAGCAATGCTTACTCCGGTATAACTCATGCTCCGATCCCAAGGGAGTTCTTAGGGTGACTCAGATCGCTTGACATCGTCGCACATCGGAGAGTCGAAACCCAATTTAAAGTGGATACACAGCCGGATACCCTGTGCAATCGAGGTTGAGTATCTGGCACTGGGAACTGGCTGTGCTTTACGAAGGACCACGGGTCGCCGGGAAGGTAGTAAGTAGTAAGCACTGCAGCGTACCCCTGGCCCCTGGGCCAGGACTTCAGTTCTGAGCCTTGAACGTGTAAGTTCATGGTAGCCGGACTGCTTGAAAGATATATCGTCTCGGAGTCTCATAATTAGCTACAACTTTCATGGTGAGGCCAAGGCGTATCGTCGTAGACTCAGAGATACTTGGGCTACATAAATGTGTGTCACTAGTTAATGCTCCAAGTTTTACGTTCAACTTGGGTTCGTTCAACTCCCACGCTCGGAGGATCTCTGCCACCTTCAATCACAGGGCCCACTGGTACGGGCTTCTTTACTTCTAGTAGATCATGAGGAGATGTAGTAACTTACGAGCCTCAAGCTCAAGCAACACCTCGGTCATTCCCATAACCGACGTCTACTCGCTAACTTCCTGTTCCGCCAACTAGAGGCGATGAAATTCGAAGTTCAACAGCTGCGCATCACAAGTGGCGACAGCAACCCTTCCGTGCACAACTGTTTCGAATTGAAGGAAGCGCATGTCGCTGTGTCATCAGCGAGTCACTTGTTCCCCTCGTACTTCTGGCGAGGGGCGGAAAAAAAGAATATCGTCGTCTCAGATCGATAGTATCATATGATTGACTGCTTCAGGTTGCTACCAGGTACCCCTTGCGCATGCGTTTATCATTCTTCCACCTCTGCGGCAGTAACCAGGTCCGGGGAGCACTTTGGTAATTTGGAACTTGTTTGGAACACAATGTTGTCCGCAGCGTGCCTCACCGACGTTCTGGATGCTGGACCAGGTCCCGATAGTTTCCGAGAGTGAAAGTCAGGGACGGAATCCATATCAATGACAACCCGACACGGCCTCACAGCGCAACAAGGGAAGTTCTTGGCAAGCACAGCTCAGCGTCGCAACAGTGACCAGTGTTACGCCACTTCGAGCCTTTGAAGGAAAGTCCCTCCCATTTAGCAACATTGATACAATACCACCAATCTACTTCGCGAAAAGAAGGTGAAGACACGCCAAACACAGCATACATGAGGTCGGTGGGTCAAAGTGCCGATTTCGTGGATTGCACTGCAAACTCTTCTTATAATAACGAGTGAGTTTTGGTGCACTCTGTCCACGAACTCACAGACTCTCCACCAAATCGCCGCACCCAGCTTTCTACTTCCATGTCAAATGCAACTGAATCCACTCGACCTCTCCTTACGATGTCTGGACACGCGGGAGGGATCACCAAGGTTGCGTATCTCGCAGGGGGCCAACGAATCGTTACCGCCTCGGAGGACAAGTCGATTCGACAGTGGAACGTTCGTGATGGAAAACAAACAGGTACCCCAATGGAGCGGGGAAAACTCACCTCAGCCCTCGTTGTAACAAGCGACGGGAAGAAGATAGTAAGTAGTGACAGAGATGGGAGGATTATAATGTGGGATGGGGACTCGCATGAGGTCATCGAGGAGTGGATACATGAGGGGGGCTGGCCCCAAGTTGATCTTTCACCAGACAATCGGCTCATCGCGTTCGGTGATCGGACAGTCGTCATCCGCGAGCTGCACAGTGGACGCATAAAACAATCTATCAAGCTTCGGAGTATAGCGCTTTCGCTTCATTTTTCTCCCCGCGGGGACAAGATCGCATGCGGTACTGTTCACGGCCTCGTATATGTGTACGACGTCAAGAGTGGTCAACTTCTCCTGGAGCCACTCGAGGGTCATACATTCTGGGTTCGCTCACTTCAGTGGTCAAAGCAGGGGGACAGGCTTTTCTCCGCAGCAGATGATGCAACTATTCGGTGCTGGAACGCCGAAACAGGAGAGCCGATCGGATCAGCGTGGACTGGCCATACGGATGCTGTTCTCTCCATCTCCCTCTCCCCGGACGGAACTAAGCTTGCGAGTGGATCATGGGACTGTACTGTTCGTTTCTGGGATGCGTCCTCGGGCCATCCAATTGGCAGAGCGTTACCACATGAATTGCCAGTGTGGGCAGTTTGTTTCGCTCCCTCTGGAAACTTTGTCGCCGCGGGGGGAGAGGAAAAACAGTTATCAGTGTGGCGTGTTCCCTGGATGGACAGCGCGGATGATTGGGTAATTCCTTCGATAACTTACGATCTTCAAGCGCTGACGTTTTGATACGTCTTCTTAGATAACCATAAACGTCGACCTACCAGCTATCTCAGCATCAGCCAATCCTCAGTCTGTCAATCCAACAATGTCCAATCCGTCCTCTCCCACTGCTTCGCAAGCAGAGTTAGATTCAATTTTGTCGGATCGTCAGGATTACGGCCGCCCACTGCAGGTAAAAATTGTTCGCCATATCTCCAAATTTGCGCTTATGTATCGCCAGAATGGGTTATCCAAGTTCGAGACCGAATCTCAGCTCAACGTAGGGGTACGTCTCATCCTCTTACCACGCCTGTTCATTGCTCTCAATTCGATTCTCTCTCTTCGTCACATCAGCTCCTGCCCATTCCCATCCACGAACACTCCAATTCACGTTCCGCTTCCGCTCCTCGAGGCCCTGTAGATCGTCATTCCATGACAAACATTCACGATCCACCCTCACCTACTCATCATCCACACCTAGCTGGAGCTACCAATTCGTATTCAGCCTTACACTTGCTGTCCTCTCCACAGGATAAATGCAACTTGGAACCATCATCGGAGCCACTAGATCTCTCTCCCTATATTGTCAGACTTGAAAATCAATATAGAGAGGGTGGAAGCTTCGGAGATGTGTACAAATGCTTGTTGAACAGCCATTCGGTCGTGTATGAGGTTTGTGAATCGTTTACACTTGCCCCGTTGGGCCTGCTAACCACTCCAATTTACCACCTTTAGGTTGCAGTAAAATCTTTTCGCGTCGTGTTTGCTCTTGAAGAGGGTGGTGCCAGATCAGTCAAGGTAAGGGGAAGACACCGACGAACGAACGAATTGGGCTAAAGCTAAGCACAGATGCTCCGTAGAGAGCTAGGAATCTGGAAGAGACTCAGTCACCCCAACATCGTCCCATTCTTGGGCGTTGCGACCGGTTTTGGAATGCTGGGCTCTGTATCCCTTGTCTCTTCATGGATGCCGAACGGGAGTCTCCATAAATTCTTGGCAGAACATGATGAAGAACTAGATGACGGACATCGACTGAAACTGGTATATCAGCTCCATTTTCTTCTATCCCTGTTCTGCCTGACGTCACGCGGTAGTTATCGGACGTTGCTAACGGGGTCCAATACTGTACGACTGCTCTACCTGCAACTGAGTGTGGTTCTGACAGTTTAGATAGTGCACTCCTTCTCCGACTCTCCAATTATTCATGGAGATCTCAACAGCGTGCGTAGATTATAGGGCCAAACTCAGTTTGACTCATTTTACTACAGAACAACGTACTCCTCGATGCAGATTTCAACGCGCGCTTAGTGGATTTCGGCTATGCTTCCTTCGTAGGGAACCTCCCCGAGGCTTTAACATATCTCCAGAGGTCAACAGTACGGCCTGGTGCATTGCGGTGGTCTGCTTCGGAACTGGTCCTATCTGAGGAGACGCGAAGAACTGCGAAGAGTGATATCTACTCTTTCGGATGTATCGGCCTCCAGGTGAGGACGATCAACGAGATAATTGTATGCGTACTCAAGCGGATTACAGGTGATGTCTGGCAAACAACCGTGGTCTGAAGCTCGGACGGATGCTGCAGTTATTTTACGTTTGGCTCAGGGAGAAAAACCCGGTCGTCCAGAGTCGCGGCCAATAGATGATCGACATTGGGACTTCATTCAGTCTTGCTGGGCATCGGCAGAGGAACGGCCTACAGCAGCGACGGTGGTCTCGTGTATCGAGGAATTCCTGAGCGCTTGTGCGCAGACACAATCTCTTCTGGAGATTTTTGCATGAAGGATTCGATAATCGTCGGAAAGGGTAACCAATTAACATTGTTATGCTGAAGTGAGGCAGGGTCTGGGAATGACGGGCCGGTATAATGATCATTCGTATATAATCGTCATTTAATGTATTTTATTCGACGTTTACAGTGCTGTCAGCCATGCTATCGTACTGGATTATTTTCTACACTGCCAGAGTATTCCAGTGCATGTCACTAAAACCCTACAATAATGGTGCATACCATGTAAACTAACCGATGGAAGCGCCTTAAAACCCCTCGAAGTATTTCGAAATCAGTGAAAAACAGGTCATTGCGATTTGCAAGCCACCTCCGAATTCCATCGTCGAGCGGAAGGGTGTGGAAGTTGCTTTGCACTGGCAGTTGGTGTCTAGTGTAGCTCCACCTGATCGATCGTGCACATGCCTTGCATTTCCGTGCCACGCTTCCCCGAAACTCTCCGACTGAGAAACCCTTATCCCGCGGGGATTTCGCAGTCGCTTCTTTCCTTGACCTCATAGTCTTTCGTTGTGGGATTCGTTTCACCCCTTTAAACTGCCTTAGTGTATATATGATGCAAGCGGTGCGTTCCGACGGGCCGCGAATACATCCGTGATCAAAGTAACAATATTGAGTGGTAGACTATGTTAGCACACGTCTTTTCTTCGTTCGCGGGAGTTAAAAGCGCGCCAAAGTAGCTTCTCGTTGTCTTATTCTCAACATGACTGTGTAGAGTTGACCGTGTGCGAACGGATCGACACGAACGATCAAGTATGGAGCGATCGAGAGTTAGTCGTTGACAGCCGTTGATGGTAGCTGCATATGCTAAACGAAGGGGGGACTGTTTGCATACTACTGTGCAGTCAGACCAGGCGGGTGGGTTGAAAGTGAAAGATATGGGATGGACGTCCTGCTGTGGCAGTGACGAAAGCAGAAACGACTTGATTTCAACAACGCGCCCATACTCGCGGAATTCGTCAGCGCCAAATGGCAACACGAAACAGTAGGCTTGTTCAGCATGCTTCCAGGACGTGATCCAACCAGACACGATCTTAACTTCTCGATAAAACCTAGTTGGAGCATAGGAGATCTCAGTCTCTCCGCTGCTAGCGGTTTGTGTCTCGAAAGACAGTGGGGAGTATATGCATACTATGAGGGCGTCCGGGTCAACAAAGCGTCCACCAAGAATATTCTTGAGCTCCGAAGACGGAGGCCCGGATCGAATGTCCCCGTGCTTGTGTCTTGTATAGCAACTTGTTCGCCATACGCAGCGATTTAGGGATTGGCTTTTTGAACGTTGTGGAGGCGGGCGTGAGATATATGAAGTCGGGCTTGACTCGCTTTCTCCACTTGTGGAGACGAGAGCCTCCTTCAGACTCGTCGGATGACGAAGGGGACGATTTGTCTGATGCACTAGAAGGAGCATCCGTCTCGTCTCTGTTTGCGCGGGACAAGACCCTTTTACCCTTCCGTGGCTTGTGCACGTATTGACATGGAATGCACGAACCACCCCTGGGACATGCTGAGTCGATAGTTTTGATCGTCAACACGCAAGAGTACGTACAAGTAAGTTTCTCACTGCAATGCGGATAGGAGGACCGCAAGCACCACCGACGACAAGCAGGGTGAGAAACTTCGGTCATTTATGATAAGGATGGACACTTGGAAGGGATATTTCTGTCAGCTGGCTGGAATACTCATCCGGAAACCCTCTTCCACCCGATCGTCCTTCCATCTTGTCCTGTTATGTCCGACATGCTGGATGAATCTCCCCCGAATTATGCGCAGCCTCTTCGCACGTTCTCAGCACATACGAGCGCCATTCGCACGATTGCGTTCCTCCCAGATGGCCGACGGCTGGTGACTGGCTCTGTAGACAAGACGGTTAGGATATGGATGGTTGAAGATGGAAGGCAAGATGGAAATGAAATGGCCCACGCTGGAGGGGTCAGTCGTCTCGTTGTCACCCGCGATGGTAGGAGGATTGTGTGTTGCGACAATAAGAGGGGAATAACCACTTGGGATGCGGGGACACACGAACTGGTACAACAATGGAAACACACAGAAGCGTACCCCAAACTTGCCATCTCCGGAGACGACCGACTCGTTGCATATGGCCTTCGGACCATCTTCATTCGCGAGTTGATCGGGGGACATCTCAAACAAGAAATCAACTTCAACAGGACTGATTTGAACTCGCTCTGTCTGTCCCCAGATGGATCTAAACTTGCCCGTGGAGATGGGAGAACCGTCGACATCTATAACATCGAGAGCGGCCAACAAATCCATTCACTCTACGAACAATGGCATGAGCCTTCCAGGTCTCTGCAGTGGTCACATGATGGGACCAAGCTCTACTCTGCTACTGGGGAGATGAGTTTCAACCATGTAATATGCAGTTGGAATCCAGAGACGGGAAAACTTATCGGAGCACCGTGGAAAGGTCACACCAACGGCATTACCTCCATCTCACTCTCTGCAGATGGGACCAAACTAGCAAGTGCATCCTCTGATAAAACAGTTCGGTGCTGGGATTCGTCCGGTAATCTCATCGGGAACCCTCTGCAACATGAAAAGCAAGTGTTAGCAGTCAGTATCTCTCCGTCGAACGCCTTCGTGGCATCGGGAGATTCAGACGGCAAGGTCTCGATATGGAGAGCTCTATGGTCAACCGAGAGCGTTAACCAGGTATTTCATTGATAAGCCCTCCCGTTCAGCGTGGGGTTGACTGTCTTCACAGTCAAGCAAACATATTCCGCCCACATCATTCACACCATCTAGCACCTCCTTTCCTACCATCCTCGCACCCACGCGGACGCAAGTGCCTGTGCCTACTGTGGAGGATATACTCGATGTGCGCGAATCGCCCCTAGCAGCAGCTAGTTCACGACCCCATAAGGTCATGCCCTCTGATAATCAACTGCTCACCGCTCACCCTTCTTCCCATCTAGATCCCTCCATCACTGGGAGAACCAACTTCATACACGCCACGCCACGCTCCGTCATCTCGACAAGCTGAAACCAACAAATCGTCCTCGGCGCCACTTGATCTCACCCCGTACATAATGAAACTCGGAGACAGATACTTAGAGGGTGGGAGTTTCGGTGACGTATACCGATGCCGCTACAATAGCCGTACGGGTGCCATTGAGGTCAAAACATTCTGGCAGATGCATATCGGAACTTTTCCCTCATATTCCTTCTAGGTGGCCGTCAAATCGTTCCGTTTCCAGTTCACACTGGGGGATGGGAACAACGCTACGCATGCCGTCAAGGTGGGGACAATCATTTCCTGAAAAGAATATGTATGCTAACTGTTATCGCGATATGTAGATGGTCCGACGAGAACTCGGGATATGGAGGAGACTAGATCACCCGAACATTGTGCCTTTCCTAGGGACTGCAACCGGATTTGGAATGGAAGGATCACTTGCGTTAGTTTCCGTATGGATGCCAAACGGGAGTCTCCACAAGTTCCTCGAGGATCGTTTGGAGCAACTCCAGGTCGCCCATCGACTCCAAATTGTATGTTGCCCTTCTATCCTCCCGTTCTCTTGCTCAC
>JBBPJZ010000457.1:0-19692 GCA_038089015.1 Chalciporus aff. trinitensis | reverse complement strand
GTTGGCGGTGGAACGTCATTGGAGTTCATGATGCCCATATCGTCGATTGCGAGACCTATGGAAGCCACTAGGTCATCCATCGAATCAAGTGGCGGCAATGTAAGAACGACATCTTCAGACGAAGAAGTCATAGTCTCTGAATCTACTGTGCCCAACCTTGATGGAGGGAATGCGCCTTCGCGAACGTGATGGGGCCTGGTATCCGAGCTGATGCTTTCACGAGAGCTATCCCGAAATATCACTCAGGTGCTATTTGGCGAAAGAGTGAACTCATACCTCAAAGAAAGATGTCTCTGTTTAGGAGGGGTAGTTGTAGCGGGAGGGGCGGTAGGCGACTGTTGTGGACTTGGAGATACAGCTGAGGATACGCCTTTTTTCTGCGTCGGTGGTGATGAGGGTGTAGCCTTCAGAGCAGCAACGACGTGTGGCGGTAGTTGCAGTGACTGTTTCATGGCTTCCAATTCCCCTTGCTTGCGAATAGGCGAGTGCCTAGGAGGGCGCGGTGGAGGTGGCGTCTTGGGATCGAGGGCGAAGACAGCCTGAGGTGGTGGTGGTAGCGGACCAGCAGTGGCATGGACGCCAGGCTGATAAAATAAGTATGGTGAAGGCGACAAAGCCGGAGAAGTTAATGCAGTTGAAGGGGTCAGAGGACTTGAAAGATTAGTGCTGGGTGACATGGTATCTTGTGTGCTAGATGAAAGACTTGAATGTGTTGGACTAGGTGATGGAGATTCAGGGAAAAGCTTGATGACAACGGGGCCAGCAACGCGATCACTTATACGCTTTGACTCGCCTATATTTGGTGTTCGCACAGGAGTGGTGACCTCTGTGATCGGGCTGACTCCAGGAGAAAGCGCGTCCTTCCGCTGACGCCCACGGCTGGTGGAGTCAGATACCTCAGAGACGCCAGGAGATGGTGACCTCGACTGCGGTATCTGAAATAATGGTGGCCTGAGTGACTCTGCGGTGGGCGAAGCTTTTGAGTGTTGCTGTGAAACCGATGCCGGCACAGGGAAGTTGGCCGTACCAACAATGGCGACCTCACGCGAAGACTTACGGGGTACGTGACCCGTGCCTTTGGAGAGAGCTTTAGTGGCGTCTGAAGATGATCGCGAGTGGCTATTGGACACGGAAGGACCAGCGGAAATGGATGGTTGCAGCTTAGGCACAGGAGCGGCCTTGAGTGGTGTCAACGCTGTATAACTTTGTGGAGACGCGTCTGGCGGTGCAACCAATGCCAGGCCTCCTAAACGGATGTCATGGCCTCTCCGGTGGTGAAAGTTACTAGGTGATGCACTCCCGGATTCAGAAGACCGAACTCCGTGTTCAGCGCCTTGCTCTGCTCGATCCTTGGCTGACGTGCGAGGAGCATCCATTTCCATGATCGCAAGGCGTCTTCTATCTGTGCCTCGCTGTGAGGGAATGCTTGTCCGGCGAAGAGCACCGGTTGTGGAAGAGCTTGCGGAAGGCGATGTAGCGCGTGGTTGGGAAGGATGTGAGTTCGTGCGCGTGGACTCGGGATGATCGGAGGTGGGAGAGGATGACGTGGAGGCGGACGTAGTCGAGAATGAGCGAGGAATTGGGTCTGGTCCAGACCCTCGCAGCCAGTCGTTCTGACCAAGGCCGTCCTGTGGTGACAGAGTTGGGCTTCCGCCCCGGTCAGCGTCGGCAGACTGATAGTACGACAAGATGGCATCTGTTTCCTGTCTCGTTGGATTAGGACGTCTAGTGGGATGACCATCTAGCATTCCGGTCAGTTGGCGGTCATATGAGATCTGGGACGCGACATGCCTAGTGTCGGAGAGGCAGGACTCTCACGGCGGGGAACATCATTTCCTTCGGCTCCGATACTGACGCGCATAGTGGTAATCGAATCAAGGAAGTAGGAAGTTGGTTGGATTTCTACACAGCAGAGGGTGGGGACATGGATTGCGGTGAACAGCACGAGGAATAAGAGGCCTTTGATGCTGTTGACGACTCGGAGGATGAAACCCACGCACTGAGCTCGGTCACTGGTCACGTCGCAATGGAGATCATATGTTCCGAACAAGTGCACTGCTCATGGACATCGACCGCCCACGGTTCGATGGCGTCGCTGGGTTTAAGTAATACCCTATGAACAACCTAGTAAATCACTAGGTACAGTACAACCACAGCGTCAATCATAGCCAGTGACACAGCCCCCCCACTGCATTCACTGCCACGCCTGTGCTTGTCAGGGGCAGCACGCTGGCACTTCGAGCTTAAAGCCACCACACAGCTAATCAAAATCATTGCTCCATGGCCGCAGTGGTGAGGTTCTGAAAGTAATATTGTGTCAGTGTTGGATGTAGAAGGTAACAGGCCTTCAGCAGACACTGACAGTGATACCACTGATTTGCCAGCAGAGTTCTCTTCCCACCCAGAAAGGCCTCACGGTTTCGTCACCGAAGGACCAAGTATCGTCAACCCGATAACTCGTTACCTTTTCCAGCACGATATTCCGCGCATGAGCGCCAGCCGGGCGTCTATAGAATGCGCGTCCAAAATCGCTAACAAACGACTGAAGCTTGTCCAATGCACCGAACGACTCCAGCATGTGTGCGACAAATGGCAACAAGATTGGCGATGTATACACCCCTGCAGCACATGGGTGAGTGGGAGATGCCACGGATTTGGAGCGTGCAGAGTGTGGTGCTGAATCTGATCCCAGGAAGAATCTCGGATGGCCTGAGGGTTGCAATGAATGATCGCTTGTGCCTGATTGAAGAAAAGGTGAAACTAACCCTCTAATATGACATCACGTAGGGCTTGTCTGTCGTTCGGGTACTTGGCGACAGGTTTGCAGTAATTCCAGGACTGGCCTGCCCAATCATCGACAGTCATGGCGAGATGATGTGCCGTGATCGTGCATGCAACCGTATCGCCGAGGGACTTGACAGCCTCGACTGCCGCACGAGTGGTCGCATGCTCAAGCACGATGCGTAATTTCGGGAAGGCTTGATGGAGCTTTCTTAGATGTGGTAGAAACTTTTCCTCCGCATTCAGCACGCAAGTGTTCTGTATTCATATCGTCAACGCTGAGTGTGACGCAGGGGTACGCCGTTTGCTCACTGTGGTGGGATCAGATGGAATTTCTCCGTGAAGGTTCAAGACAAGATCGCACTCCTCCATGACCTTAAAGACAGGGTAGTAAACTTCGTACGATTCGATCCCTCCATCTGAGTTGGTGGTGACACCCCTGGGGTAGGATTTGACACCAACAATGCCTGCTTGTTTTGCCTTTCTGACCTCCTCGGGAGAGAGATCGGGAGAGAGATAGAGGGTCATCAGATAGTCGACATTTCCATCGATCTCTTGGAGCTGTTTTTTGTACTCTATTGCTAGGTCTGTTTTCGTGATTGGGGGTGTGAGATTCGGCTAGATCTAGACTGAGGTCGGGCAGGGTGATGACTGCAAGATCGCTCACCATGACATAGGCCAAGTCAAATCCGCCTTGACGAACATATGGTGTGACTAGCTTAGACAGTTCACCCTGTCTGAGATGGACATGAAAATCTGCGGGGGAGCTGACGGTTAGCGAGTTGGTCGACATGGTGCTACTAAGGTCGATAGTAGCACTACTGGTAGTACTATTAGTGATGCTACTACCGTGGTAGTTCACGACATAGAGCACGACCACGTGACGTACTTGCACGACGCGTTTCGTTCGGTTTTCAACTTGGCTTGTCCATTGAGATTCATCTCCACCCGCGACGATCACATAACGAGTCGCTAGTTCCAAATTACATTCGTACTACATTCTTGTAAACTTATTGCTCATGGTTGCGGCTGGATCAATCACCGTCGCAGGTACGCATATCCTTTGTAGCCATCGTGAACCAGCAGTTGACACCGACCAGTCCGTGTGCGACCCCCAACCGCCTGGGAGACAGCGCGCCTACCAGAACCATGCTATGACACGACTATCCGCGGTGACGCTACCTTTGCAGCACCAGTTAACCCAGTAACGGCTTCAGTACCCCTCCGCGAGATCATTCAAATAGTGGACGATCGCATACTCACCTTCGATCCCGACGAGAAGGACAAGGCCCGCGCTTTTGTTGAGCGGGGTTTCCTACCACCTGGCACAAAACGATACAAGGACAAGAGATTCATGTTCGATAAGATCTTCGACGGAACGGCGCGACAGGATGAGGTGTACGAGGCCACCGCAAAGCCATTACTCAATGGTCTGCTAGATGGCTACAACGCCACTGTGTTTGCGTATGGCGTATGCTACTTAACTCTCTATACCGCATGCGTTATGACTGATTACTGTGTAGGCAACGGGTTGCGGAAAGACGCATACTATCAGTGGGACGGAGGCAGATCCTGGTATCATCTACCTCACTATGGCAGATCTCTTTCATCGCATAGAGGAGGGCAGGGATGAGTGGAACACCGAGGTAGTCGTCACCTTCCTCGAGATCTATAATGAAGAGATTCGCGATCTCCTTGCCGAGCCCGGTTCTCCTACCCCACGGGGTGGTCTCCAGATCCGTGAGGACAAGTCTGTTAAGGTCCTTGGTCTTGTCGAATCGCACCCTAATAGCGCAGAGGAAGTCAAGGAGATCGTCCTGCAGGGTAACTCTCGCCGAACACAATCGCCTACCCACGCAAACGAGACGTCATCCCGCTCTCACGCCGTTCTCCAAGTACACCTCACACGTTCGCCCCGCACTGCCTCATTGACCGAGCAGCGTACAATGGCAACCCTTTCCATCATCGACTTGGCCGGTAGTGAGCGAGCTGCCGCTACATCTAACATGGGCCAGCGCATGGTCGAGGGTGCCAACATAAACAAATCCCTGCTTGCTCTGGGTAACTGTATCAACGCACTCTGCGAGAGCGGCGGCGCTGTCCGGCACGTCCCTTACCGCAACAGCAAACTCACTCGTCTGCTCAAGTTTTCTTTGGGAGGCAATTGCAAGACTGTCATGGTTGTCTGCGTAGCACCTACCTCACAACATTTCGACGATACCCACAATACACTCCTCTACGCCGAACGCGCTACGAAGATCAAGACGAAAGTTGTCACACGCAATGTTGTCAACGTTGACCGCCACGTCGGTCAATACGTCGAAGCTATCAACCGCCTTAACCTCGAGGTTGCCGAGCTCAAGGCTAAACTTGCCGGTAAAATCAGTGCCGAAAATGACGTTGTCAGGCGTAGGAAAGCAGAAGCCAATGCCGAAGTCGAACGCGCGAAGCAAGACATGCAGGCACGGGTGGAGCAAACACAAGCATCAATTGTTGACGGCGCATCCTGTGCCGGCAAACTATCCGCTGCAGAAGTCAAGCTCCAGGTCATCCGTGCCCGTTTAGCCCAAATTGATGCATCAATGGCCAATTCCTCTTCTTCTCCCCCTTCTATTTCTCCCGATCTCGAAGCCGAACGAGCCCTCTTGCAAGCTCTCGCAGGTCCAGAAGAGCAAGCAACGAAATCGAACTCTCCTTTAAATGCACGCCTAAGTCGTTCTCAAAATTCACGCAATATGCTCGACGCCACTCTCCGCGCAGTCAGCGAACGCCGCTCTGAGAAGCTCGAAGAAGTCAGCATCGAGAATGTCAAGGCAGACGCAAAGTGGCGTAAGGCCGAGATGGATCGTGTCCGGGCAGAAGCTGAAAAAGACTCGATCAAAGAATCTTTCCAGTCACAAGCCGAGATGGTCGTCAACCTTCTTGGAATGGTCGGACGTTGTACGGTTGTCCTTGGAGAAGCGTCGCGCATTCTCAAAACGGCGTTGGAGGAGGGAAGAGATGGGATGGAAGGAGCTGTTAAATCAATCGCAGCATCGCTAAAAGCTACAGCGGAGCGAAACGATGACACGTTTGCTGCTCTACTAGGCCAAACCACAGCTTTGTATGCTGCACAGAGTGGCCGTCTTTCCGTGGATGGCCTTGCCCATAACTCCATTCTCGATCAATTCACGCGGGCTCCCTCGGGGTCGAGCTTGAAGCCCGCTGTCAAGTCATCAAGACGGTTATCGTACAACAGCGTGGCATCCCCACGAAAAGCCTTCAAATCCCCGCGCAAGTCGCTACGTTCCAGCATCGGGCAGCCATGTCGCCGCGTATCTGACAAAGAGAAGAAAGTCGTCCAATGGAAAGACGAGGCGGGTCAAGGGGACCTGGATGACGCGGGTCAAAGAGAGAACCCTCAGATCCTCATCACTTCGAGCGACAGCACCGAGAGTATAGGTCGAAGTCATTCAGTCGCAGGTTCCGAGAGCGACTGGGAAGACGAACGGACTGAGGAAAGTGTCAGCCTCAGTTTCGTTGGCCCACCCACTCGTGATGCAATATTCTCCAGTTCGTCGAGGATGGCCCCGAGTCTACATAGCAGCACGAGCAAACGCCCGAGGCCTAGTCGATTTGACGTTGGGTTCCTCAAAGGGAAGGGCGCGACATCCCTCGGTTCTTTACAGGAAGCGGAGGAGAACGGCTCGCCAGTCAAACGGGCACTACCGCTCTCTGATCGCAGTATGAACCTTTCCTCGAGGAATGACGATGACATTGGCGCCCTACACATTCCTAAGAAAGGGGATCTCTCGGCTAGTCCTGAGCGTCGTCTTCCCACCTCTACGCCGCGGTCAAGCGGATCTTCGGTCAAGGGTGCACGCAGGCGTTCAAATGTCGGCCCAATACGCTTCGAGAAGACGCGTCGAAGGTCGAGCATGATTCCACAGCTCGTTCCAGACGATACCCTTGATACCAATGGCCCACGACGCGTAGAGACGGTTGGGAGATCACCTGCAAAGCGACCCAAGCGGCTTTCCTTGCTGGGGAATGCATCGAGGTCCTTGAGGGTCAAGGGTCCAAACGCGGTGTTAAGCATGGCTGCATTGGTTGTTCAAGGAGGAGACCCGAACAGCAGCGTAGACTCGAGTGTGAGGCTCACTCAATCGAAACCGTCATGGCGCTGAAGAAATCGCGACGGCACATACCTGTTCTATTCCTAGTCAAGGGCAGTGCTCTTGTGATGTACTTTTCTCTACTGTATCTTTCCTTACTATACACCTCTCCGCCCCCATCACTTTCGTTCGTGTTAATTGTTCTCGTTATACCCTCATGCCTATCACGCTACTTCCATCCGATATATGGAGCGGACGATTAGTCTCATGCGTTTTCTATCCTCACATGCTATCCAGTGTAATCCTAGATCCATACATGCTGCGCATGTTTTCATGTATCATCGATCCTTGGCATTATCGATATTGTGCAGACATCTCAAACCCCTCGTTCCAAGTGCACGGTACGAATTAAGATGCAGATACGACTGTATACAAAGGTCAAATAATGCGTTTTACCTCGAAGAATGACTGCGAAATGGTTTAAAAAGTAAGAACATTCGGAAGGGTTGGCCGGGCCTCACCTTTAAATAATATACCTGCCATGCAACAACCGAAAAGAGGACTACGGCCTGCAGGACTGACCACCACTTGACACGGTCGTTTGTAGATTCAGCTGTATCGCGGTGTCTTCTCTCACGAACGACAATGTATTCTTGTTCATCCTTGACCGCTAGGAGTCCAATGGCTAACGCGCGAATTTCACGCTCAACAGGGGCAACAATGTCCTCTGAACGGGTGGAGAGTTAGCAAGCGTAAAACGAATAAGGGGCGACTAACCATCCTCTGAGATGTATATGATACCGTGAACATTGAAGCTAGGTACATTCGTGAGCATAAATCTGCGGTGAATAACCGATTCACGGAGGTGTACATACCTGACTTCCTTGTCCGCCATAGTGCTCATTTGGTTGGAGAAGCAATACTCGTAGCGACCGTCCTTCTCTGCTGTTATTGAGGTTGATCCGGTACTGTATTTGGCTTGCTTCGTCAGAGTCTTTCCGTGCGGGTCTGTGAGCTACACGGGAGATGAGGATGAGAAGTACACGTTTGTGCGTAAAGTCTGTACCCAGAAGTCGATGTCTAGGTGACCACCCTGGCCAACTTGATATGTGACGGTCATCTGGAGGTGCGAGTGAGACCATGTACATATACAAGGCGGTGGAATGGACAGTGTCAATGTTACCTGGTCATGTTCATGAAGGTCTTCAAAGAAACATTCCTTGCCAGATGCCGGTATGAGAATCTTGTGGGCAGAGACAAGGAGGGGAAAGAGTGCGAGTAGCGAGATGCAGAGAAGGGCAAAGCGGGATGGATGTTGTCTGCAGGACATCGATGACTCTGTCGTGTCGAGGGAGCGTGATGGGGTATTCTATGTATTGGTTTCGAAAGTCAGAGTTATGCGTTGCACGTGTACAGCGTCGGTGTTCGGGGTAATATGTCCTCTTTTCAGTAACTGAGAGGACCCCGGGCACAAGCGAGGACAAATCAAATTATCCGTTTGGTGATCACGAAAAAAGTCATCTTTGATCTTACTCCTCCTCGTTCGCTAGCAGATCTTCGCAACTACACCCCTCCTCTCGTTCACAATGGCAGAAGATAATGATCCTCTCGCACCAAAGGTAAGTCCACAGATCCTCTCCCTTGCAAACCCAATCGCCCCAAAATACATCGAGTCAATCGTGCCACCCCACGAGACCAAAATCTAAAACTGATCTGACGTGGATTACAGCAGGAAGAGGAGGTCGATCCCCAATTCGAGCCCGTTATTAGACTCACAGAGCAGGTGGAAACAAAGACCCACGAGGAAGACGAAGATGCCCTCTTCAAAATGTGAGTTGTGGCCATGTATTGCTCTCATCCATCCAACGTTATGGCGATAAAACCTGACATCCCTTGCCACTTTTAGGCGTGCAAAGCTTTTCCGGTTTGATACCGCTGGTAACGAATGGAAAGAACGTGGAACAGGCGATGTTCGTCTACTTCAGCACAGAGAGACGAAGAAGGTCCGTCTGGTCATGAGACGCGACAAGACCCTCAAAGTCTGCGCCAACCATGCTAGTGCGTCATCTTCGCCATACCCCACGGACTTCCTTGCTCATAGCGCGTCTAGTTACTGCCGACATGCGCCTCCAACCAAACATCGGCTCCGACAGGAGTTGGGTATGGAAGGTCGCAGCTGATTATGCAGAATCTCCACCTACAGCCGAAACCCTCGCCATTCGCTTCGCGAACCCGGATAGTAAGTAAACATGGCTCTAAATATGTAGCCATATCACTTAATGCTATGATAGACGCCAAAGAGTTCAAGAAGAAGTTTGAGAATGCTCAGATAATCAACGCGGGTGGAACGCCACCTCAAGACGAGGAGAAGGAAGAGGAGGCAGAGGAGGAGACTAAGAAGGAGGAGACTGAGGGCGATGCAGAGAAGAAGGAAGAAGCTGTTTCGGAAGAGAAGAAGGACGAGTAAAGATTGGTACTTCACCCGCCAAGATCCCCTCCTTCTGTGTCTTTGTTCATTATTCTTCTGCTACTGTGGCAGTGTGATCACCCTCTGCCCGATTTTCATCTTATCATCCACTTCTGTTTGCAAATCACGATAATGTAGACCAACTTGTTCAACATTTACCTACAATTGTCACGAAATACCAGAAAGGCAGGTAACTGGTCGAGAGTCCATCCAAGTACATGTGCATGATGATACGAAACTGTCCTGGTACAGATGATTGTTCCGATAGGAGAAACTACGTAGACCCAAAAAGGACAACAAATTTATACTTGCTGTTTCGTTGCCGACCGTTCCTCATTGGCCCACGCTGCCCAGAAAGCCGCACCCTCTCCCCGTGACCAGTACATTGCTTGCTTCTTGCCAAGCACGACATCCTCGTCGATAAGGACATAACGAATGATCTGCCATTATCAGCAACCAGGCGGATCCATGTCACAGAACGCCTACCGATCCCGGAACCTCATACATTGGTTCTAAGAGCAATGTTTCCTATACGTCTGTCAATCTCCTGCTCGAATGAAAATTTGAGTATACAGACCATAATTCCTCTTAGTCCTCTTGCACCACCCCCTCTCTCAGAGGCTTTGCGACATATGCAATCAAGAGCCGCGTTCGTGAATCGAATCTCAACACCGGAGTAGCCGAATAGTGCCGTATATTGTGAGATAAGAGATCCACGAACCTCAGTAAGGATGCGTCGTAGGTCGGGAATTGTGAGCGGGGCAAGGGTAGTTATAGAGGGTAGCCGTGATATAAACTCTGGTATGAACCTAAGAACAATGTTCGTGACGTGAGTTTGACATGAACAAAACCATGATTTACCCGTATTTGACAAGATCTGGAATGCAGAGTCAATACAAGTTGTTATGCAAGCAAAGAGCGCAACCTACCCGACGGCTCTAATTGATCGAGAATGCTGTGGGATGTTCTCCGGTTCGGAGTAAAGAATGGGACAAATCCTTGACTTTCTGACTCGTCATCTTTAGGGGCGAGGTCAGCAGTGAACCCGATGGACTGGCAAATAATGATGGGTCTTAGATGATGAGGCCTGAGATTAACCACGTACACCCTTTGCCACCCTCCGCTTGACGAGAGTATCCAGACCAACGAATGCGCCGCTTAATATGAACAACACGTTAGACGTATCGATACTATACGTATCCGGCCGCGCTGTTAACATATGTTAGTAATAAAATTGAGACATTACAATAGACACTACCAACGTGGAGATGGGGGCGGTCCTCTTGCACCAGGCCGTGATCGTCCTTCTCCGTTTGCGGTGGGAGGAGGGTCAAGGCCAGACTTGCCCTGAACAGTGACCACAGATCCTTCCATCATACGCAGTAAAGCCTGCTGTACGCCCTCCCCACCGACGTCGCGAGAGCTTTCAGTCCCGGAACCTCCTGACGTTCGAGCAATCTTGTCAACTTCATCGATATAAACGATGCCAGCGCTGTGTCAAGGGGTGAGATGCAGCAAGATGTGTTAGAATAGCTTTGGATCACAACCTAGCTCGAACGGGATCCCAATTGGCTGCTTGGAGCTGCGTGGATTGTTGTCATGAGCTCAACCCCTCACGATAGTAGAACATACCAGTCGCTGAATCGCCATTTCTACGTCCTCTCCCACATCTATGTTAAGGTCAGCGAGACGTTTGGTATGTAGAAGCATTAGACTGACACCCTGCCTGATCAGAGCAGCTTTAGTAAGCTGGGAAGATGGAGCTCGAGACAACCACCCACTTGCGTGAAAGACGTCGCATCACTGACAGAGAATGGCACATCGAGCACTCTTGCCAATGTACGCGCGAGAAGTGTCTTGCCTAGAGACATTGGTCACAAAACGCACAATCGAACAGTCGAAATGCTAACCAGATCCTGTCGGTCCTCTAGGTGGTCGAATTAGCGAACGGATTCTTGAGAGAGGGACTTCGTTTCTCTTACATTACCAAGACGTTGCTTTTCTCAAACAACGGATACACATGTCGAGACTGTAATGACAGGTGCGGTGCGTGAAGGCGTTGCGGATGTGGGTGTAATTGCGCTGACGAAACACCGGAGCCTACGACTCGACAATGTAAGGGTTTCGTGAACCATCGATGTTGCTGAAGAACACACTGTTGACGTGATTGATTGTGCTCCAGTTCTGACTTTCTGCCTGCTCCTCAGCGGCAGCAAGGTTGGCCCGCACTCGATTATAGTGGTTAAACACGCTGCAATTTGTCAACACACTTCCCTGCACTTGCCGGAGTACGCACGCTACGGAAAGAACTTTCTTTGCACTCTCTTGTCCAATTACATATTCGTCAAGATATTGCAAGAGCTGCTCATGGATGAGGAGTTTTCTAGGAAGTTGCTTCGAACGGCACACCTGTTTTGGAGTTGCGAGCCCTGCTGGTTGTGCAGGGGAAGGATCATCTGCCTCGTCTCGTGGGATATATGTATACGACTGAGCTTGCGTTCGAAGACGTCGTACAAGGAGTCGGGAAGAGCGACTGTGTCGGGCGAACTGACTGCGGGGTAACATTCGGGGAACTAGATAATAGATATCTCAGTTGTATGGCGAATGATCGCGCAGTAAGAAGACCACCGTCCAAGTCAAGTCCAAGTCGCACTGGCTCAGCGCAAGAAGCACATCCATAAGACGTCACAGCCGAGTTGGTAATATTACTTGTTCAGGCAACCTAACTTACAGCTAGCTAGACCCCTGCTCTCTACCTTCACTGGCCATGGATCGTCGTCGCTCACGTTCACCTGCACATGATACCTGGGAGGATAGATACCATCGTTCGTCCAGAACAGACGACTACCCCAGTCATAGCAGGCGCGACCGTGACGAAGATTCAAGACGACGCGATCGGGAGGACAGTGCGGAAAAAATCAGGGATGAGCATTCACGTCGCAGAAGGGACCGGAGCACAAGCAGAGACAGAGAGTACGACCGTAAAGAAAAGAAGTAGGTATTTCTCTTTCTCTTTCGTCCATACCATGGTTCAATGGCACTCTTAGGCGAAAGCGTGACAAGTCAGAGGAACGCAGGGCTAGGAAAGCGGAGAAGAAGAGGATAAAAGAAGAGGAAGAAGCTCGTCAGGTCGCAGAACTTAGTGTTTACAGCGCAACCGATAACCCATTCCACGACGTCAACCTTGGGCAACAATTTCGCTGGCACAAGAAGAACGAGAAAGAAAGAAAACAGGGTATGTCATTGGCAGAGGCGCAACACAGGGATGCTGTTCGAAGGCAGGATGCACAAGAGGAGCTGGAGCGGCTCAAACGCAGAAGAGCCGAGAGAGAAGTAGAGCAGAGACTACGGGAAGAGGAAGAGCTTAAGATGCAGAGGTTGGCCGAGTCTGCTCAGATGTCGGAGTGGATAGCCAAAGACGGGGAGTTTCAACTTCAGCAAGAGCGCTCCCGGGCAGCTATTCGCATTAGAGAAAAGAGAGCCAAGGCCGTTGATTTTCTGGCACTCAACCTTCGCTACGTCCGTCCTATAAACGGTGAAGAAGAAGAGGACACAGGTCTAGAGATTGACCTTGACGAACCATACAATATTCTTGATGTATGTCTGCTCACCTCCCTGACTTCTGCTACTCACGAGACCAACAGAATCTTTCCCCAGACCAAGCAGAAGAGCTCCACGATGATATTGAACGTTACCTTTCCCTTGAAGATTCTGATATCAACATCGATTTCTGGACCGTACGTTGGGCTTCGCAGTTTTTGTGATACTATGTCATTAACCGTTCGTACCCCATTAGAACATGATGGTCGTGTGCAAGGACCGTCTGGAGGGAATCAAGGCCAATCAACATATGGGTGAAGCGGCCGCTGCTGCCGTCGAAGCGGATATAACAGGTCTCCTCTCCGGCAAAAGCTACGAACACCTTGCTGGACTGCAAAAGCAAATTCAGGTCAAGCTTGCCAGTGGTGAACCTGTCGACACTGACTATTGGGAAGGGTTATTGAAAAAGCTGCTCGTTTGGAAAGCCAAGGTATTCGAAGTTCGTATTAACTTGACTTCTGCTTTATTGATATGTTTCACAGGCAAAGTTGAGGAGCTTGCATGAAGTCGTTGTTCGCAATCGATTGGAACAGCTCCGGAAACGCCAGAGAGACGAGGCATTGCAGGCTCAAGAGGAATTATTGGCTGGTGTCGCTCAGTCCGCCGTTAAGGGCATGGCAGACGCACGTGTTGTAATGAGCACGGGTACTCGTGAGTCCGAGGTTCCACCTGAAGATATCGAACCCTACGACCGCTCCATGAGCCCACAACTCATCGACATCACCAAACTGCGGCCCGAAGAACGTGACATTGACATCGTGAGGGAGAAAGACGAACTCCGGGCCTTGGTGTGGCATCTTCAATGTGATACGCTCTTCTTTTACTAATATATATCTAGTTAGAACAACGCCGCATGGTGGCTGCTTCCCGCTACGTGCCCAAAGCTGCCCAGCCCGTCGAACAGGTTGAGGTGCCCGAGATCGCCAGTGGCGCCGATCTCGCTTCCGAGGCTCTATATAGAGCGGAAGCGGAGAGAGAACTTGACGAGGAAGAGGAATTATTCAACCTCGAAGAGGATATCGCTCATCCTACGTCTTACAACTGGGAAGACAAATACCGCCCACGCAAGCCGCGTTACTTCAACCGTGTGCACACCGGTTATGAGTGGAACAAGTATAATCAGACACACTACGAGTACGTGTTTTTATTCATGTTTCATAGCCCCATCCTAATGTCATCACGTTTCAGTGTGGATAACCCCCCACCTAAAGTTGTGCAAGGTTACAAGGTAAGTGTTCCTTTTTCCATTAGGAGAATCTGGCCCTGATGCCGTCTAGTTCAATATATTCTACCCAGACCTCATCGACAAATCGAAGGCGCCTACATACAAAATCGTCAAAGAGCCAGGCAATGAGGATACTGTGCTGCTACACTTCAGCGCAGGCCCTCCTTACGAGGATATCGCGTTTAGAATTGTCAATCGAGAATGGGAGTTTTCTCATAAACGGTAAGAACCACAATCCACGTGAGGAGCTTCACTCTGATCACGATTACCAGTGGCTTCCGTAGTAGCTTCGACCGAGGGTGTCTTTCTCTCTGGTTCAATTTCCGCCGTAATGTAGGTGCTCCTACTCCTTCGGGTCCTCAGATTTCTCATCCATCTGGCAGTTCTACCGCAAATAGACGTGGACGACTCATGTATTTGGTGTGGAAGTGTATCATTTATAGGTTTCATAATGTGAAGTTGTTTGCCTCTTTATCTTGCTGCATTGCTTACAACTGTCAAATGGGATGGATGTAAATCCCGCCTGGCCCTACAACATGAAGTGTGGTCCCAAGCCAAGGCAAACTCAAGATTCTTTTCTGATATACCTTATTGTCCACTTTCCTTTTCTGGATCCTTTGTCACACAGCTCGTGGTCCAGGCTCACCCCCCTGTCGACCAGTCTGCCTTTGTGCTACTTATCAACGGTCGCCACATCTTCCTTCCGTCCTTTCAATTCCACATATCGCGCTGCCCTACGTATGCTGTAGCAGCAGTACGTCGCCCGCTTTGTCTGACTACACGCCACTTGGGTCCACGCACACTTCCTGTGTGATGCCAAAGCGATTACTATATAGAGGTTTGCGAGAATGGTACAAGAGGACGCCGCAACCACTTGTCCTCCAAACCACAACTCAGTCTCCCTCAAATCAGCCCTGCTATGATATCACTCCTCCGGTTCGCGAGCAACAATGAGAATACAAACCACCGGGCTCTTCACCCCAAGTCGTCGCCAATGGAGTTCAAATCCCTCGAGGCGCACTTACTAGACCCCTCCGCCACTAGAACACTCAGGGTATTCGGCGATGCATCCAACGTCATGCCACTCCTGCCGACCGCCAAGACTATCAAGAATACATCCACAGACGTCTCAGATGCATCCCTATGGTGTCCTTATCTTGATGGAACTTCTCATTTAAACCGCATGGCCGATACCCATGCTTTTGCACCCACGGAGCTTCGCCACGACACCGGCGCATGTCCCCGCGAATGGAAGGCCCACAACAGAACGCTGCGCAGCGCAGAGACCTTGTCCTCTCTTGACTCCAATAAGAACCCCGCAGAGGACTGTCCTCCGGCCAACTCCCCCTGGAGTTGCTTTTCTCCAGAGCGATTGTCGGCACACATGTTGCAGACAGTCGAGCATCAGCCTGCTTCTGCTTGGCTTTCCGAGAACACAGTGTCTCGCCCTCGCGACGCGACACCTCTCGTACCCCCGGGTTTGTGCCTTCCGTGTCACAAGTCCGCTGCAACATTTGGTCTGCACTCGCCGAAAGGGCTCTATGGTGGCCCGCATCAAGCGAGCGAAATCTGTCCTGCGTCTGGAGTTATAGGCGCCACAGCAGCGAGTTTGTTCAAGCCCACCATTGGAGGATCCGTTGGAATGACTGGAACATCCCTCGCACCCGGCCCTGTAATCCCTGGCGTGACTGTTGGACGGTGGTGTTACGATGACAGTTTACCCGGAGTCTTGGCCAGTTGGACATCAGAGTGGTTGTATGACCTCATTATCCATCCACATATCCTGCAAGGGTTCAACTTCCAGTAAGTTGTCGCCTCAGAGTTACTTCAAATCTCATCCTTCGTATCACCAGATACCACAGCAAGCCACACCGCCCGCACGTTTGCACTTGGGTTGCACGCCGACTCTGCCCTATGCTCGCAAAAATGCGCAATCCGATGCAACTCGTGATCCATGCTCTATGGTTCGTTCGCATTCTGGCGAGCGATGATACGTGCCGGTATGCCAATAGGTCTTTCTTTTCCGTGTCCTTCTTCCGGCACCTCCGCGCACACAATACCTGGACAGCCGAGGATTTTATGTTCCGAGTGTTCATCATCTGTGCCATGATTGGAGATAAATCAATGAATGATGTAGCATTCACCACGAAGCATTGGTGGGCTATAGCTATATCTTAAGTTTGGCACACGTCACTGACAAATTTCCAGGAAAAATTTGACATCTATCCCCGGAGCTACTCTCAACGCATTGGAGAAAATCGCATTGAGCCTCTTGGAATGGGATGTTGTCATGATCCACGACCGATGGCAGGAAAGCCTAATGCATTTTCGCATCTGCATCGACAAATCCGATCCCTTTGGTCCGATCGCTCATTTGCTTGACGAGCTGGCCACTCCAGGCCATTCAAACGGCCCTCCCGCAGTTCGTGAACATCTGTCCGTGGCTCAGCCACCATTGGAGATCATTGCGCCACAACCCATCAGGGCCTTCACACAGTGGCAGCTCTTTGTTCCTCCGGAATGGAGCCCCGAGGACGATCCGATAGTTCACAAGAAGCCACGGACTATTGGAATTGCGCCGGGAGCGGACCAGCACTCGACTGCCTTGAAGAACGGCGTCACCGCGAAGGACCTTCTAGACATGATTCTTGGATCCAAGGGAGCTCCCGACTTTGCGCATCTGGGGCGATCAGCGGGAACATCTTTCTACGGTTCGTTTGGCGCCGGCGGGGTTCGTGTACCCCAAACCGCCAAGTATGCTAGCGCACGCTCAGGTGGATTTTGGATCTCTGCTCAAGGATAACTCCACGGGAATGGATTCTCCGACTGCAAGCAACCCTCCTCTGGTGATTTTCCCTCGTGGTATTCGCGGGGTTACATGCTCTGCCCTCACTCTTCATTGGTGATTGGGTAGGTATTTGTGGACTACTGCCATCCCACGACCAGGTCAAGCCGTCGCTCAGGCTTCAGAGCTTCAGCCATGATGGCGAAGTGTATTTCCTACAGCTGGTAGTAGTATTGTGTTCCTTTCCGAGTCATTTGCTCCATTGCTCCTGTGCCCCTGTATTCTGTCCGCTTTATTTGTCTCACCCTCGGATTACCCACGCATCTGTTAGTATCTGTTACGTTCCCACTGGACAATATCACTACTTCGAGCCTGTGTTGTTCTACCGGCTTCTGGATTTCCTGTGGCAAGTTAGGTTGATGTATAATGGTGTATATCCGTTGACTCTAATCTGAGTCGAGTTCGGTGAGCTTAGTCATTTCCACAGCACGGTGTCGCGGGAACCTCTTTAAGTGACCGTCCCAGTTGCAAGTGGCATTGTACATCTGAACCCTTTACTTTGACAACGACTACGTCTAGATATCACCATGTCCGACACGAGTAATCTTGCAACGAAGATGGACGTTGACGAGGCCGCGATCGACGAGGGGCTCTATTCCCGTCAGCTGTGAGCACCCAAACCTGTCATCAGACATCGCCGTAATCGCTCACCCGATCTCGCGTATTATTCAGATATGTCCTTGGCCATGAAGGTAAGACAACCTAGAGGAGACCACGGTCGTGTTCCCTGACGTCGTCTCTATAGCGATGAAGAGAATGGCCACCTCGAATGTGCTTATTGTTGGGCTTCAAGGTTTGGGCGCTGAGATCGGTATGTGTGAGATGTAATTACTGCAAAACGGTTGCTAATACACACAATGTACATAAACTAGCCAAGAACGTGTGTCTTGCTGGGGTGAAGTCGGTCACACTTTACGATCCTGAGCCTGTGACCCTACAAGATCTGAGCACACAAGTGAGTCTCCACCCATGTGTCGTTTCTGTTAACCACACGGCGATCATCAGTATTTCCTTCGCGAAGAGGATGTTGGAAAGCCACGTGCAGCGGCCATGCTTCCTCGCATTTCGGAGCTCAACGCCTATGTACCAGTGCGCGATTTAGGAGGAAAGGCGGGCCAAGAGATAACAGTAGATTTGATCCAACCATTCCAGGTATCTATGCGACTGTCCAGCATCGATGCGGGCTCTAACAATCTCTCAGGCTGTCGTGCTTTGCAACGTGTCTTACAAGAAGCAATTAGAGATCAATGACTGGACCCATCAAAATGGTGTCCACTTTATTGCGGCAGAAACCCGAGGTCTTTTTGGGTAAGCTATAGATAAGCTGGTAATCATGTGTCCTCATAACGTTATCGCAGATCCGTGTTCAACGACTTCGGGCCCAAGTTCACCTGCGTGGATCCCACTGGTGAGCAGCCCTTGACGGGTATGGTTGTCTCTGTGGAAAAGGTGCCATTCAATCTTCACTGTGCGGTACCCTGTCCCAAATTGACCCGTCTTTCAGGACGAGGAGGGTCTTGTGACCTGTCTTGATGAGGCACGCCACGGCCTGGAAGACGGTGACTTCGTGACTTTCACAGAAATACAAGGCATGGATGAACTGAATGGCTGCAAACCACGAAAGGTGTCTGTGAAAGGACCATATACATTTACCATTGGCGACACCTCTTCTTTTGGCGACTATGTTAGAGGTGGAATCTTCAATCAGGTCAAGATGCCGAAAATACTTGAATTCGTGAGTCTTGAGTTCATCTCCATGACAAATGAATCAAATACGGGATACAGAAATCATTGCGGGAATCGTTGCAAGCTCCTGAGCTCTTTATCACTGACTTCGCCAAGTTCGATCGCCCGGGGACGCTCCATGCCGGTTTCCAAGCACTTTCTGAATACAGGGAACAGTACGGTGGTCTTCCTCGCCCGCGTAATGCCGATGACGCAAAGAAACTCACTGGGCTTGCCAAGAAGCTAGATGCCGATGCCGATGAAAAAGTTCTCGAGGAGTTGTCCTATCAAGCAGCAGGCAATATTTCTCCCATCGCAGCCGTCATCGGTGGATTTGTGGCGCAGGAGGTCCTGAAAGCATGTTCTTCTAAATTCCACCCAATGGTGCAGCATCTTTACTTTGACTCGCTCGAGTCGTTACCTTCAGTCCTTCCAACCGAGGACGACTGCAAACCTATCGGCAGCCGGTACGATGGACAGATTGCCGTGTTCGGCAAATCATTTCAAGATAAGATCGCCAACCACCGTCAGTTCCTTGTCGGTGCTGGCGCTATCGGATGCGAGATGCTCAAGAACTGGAGTATGATGGGGCTTGCAACTGGCCCCGATGCGAAGATTCATGTTACCGACCTTGATACCATCGAGAAGAGTAACTTGAACAGACAATTCCTCTTCCGCGCAAAGGATCTTGGAAAATTCAAGTCAGAGGTTGCTGCTGCTGCTGTCACGGAGATGAACCCTGCGTTGAAGGGCCACATTCTATGCAAGCAAGAACCAGTCGGACAGGCTACAGAAAGTAAGGTCACTCGAGATCCTTTCTTTTGGCTTAGCTCATCATCTGATTAGACGTATTTGACGACAATTTCTTCGCTTCTCTCGATGGTGTCACCAACGCCTTGGACAATGTCGCGGCCCGTAAGATGAATGGTTTACGCATGGCCACTTTCTGTTGACC
>JBBPJZ010000456.1:0-19697 GCA_038089015.1 Chalciporus aff. trinitensis | reverse complement strand
AATGGCGAGTATGGTGTTTAGACCTGGTGATCCGAACGGGGATAATGATTGACTCACCGAGTTGGTGAAAGACGTTCAATCTCGCTGTCGTGACCAGTGTAGGTTGTCTTGGTTTGCGAGGTTGCGGATTGGATGCGCGTTGTACGTTATTGACTCGGACCTCATACATAGCTGGCGGACCTACTTCGAACATCCGAGTTATCTATCTACATTGTAGCCGTTAGAGATACTCTCCGTCCTCAGTTAGACAAACATTGGCACATCCAAGCTGCGGTGAGATCGCCACAGCAGCTTTTCGCCGATCGAATACGTCTCCACTTTGTAACCCTGGGGATCATTGGTTGGAGGGATTGGGTAGAAGGGAGGGCAGAGGAGACGAGATCAAGGACATACCCGAGCAACTCAAGCTACGCCCTTCATATTCAAGTCAATCAATTAGGCCCAGACCAACATCAGGTCCCACGGCCAATAAGGTGACCCTTGGCATACTATCTGGACAAGATAGATGATTGTTTCAAGATTTTGGATGAAATATGACCACTAAATAAAGTTGTCCGTGTCAATGCGGTCCGGGGCCGAGGAATATACTTACCCACTGTCTCCGAGTAGTGATAATCGGGCGGACGGTTACATAAAACACTGACATATCCACGCAAGCTGCGCTGAGATCGCTGCAACAGCAACACCGTGACCTGTAAGCAACGAGATCTTGTGCCAACTATCGGGCCTCCATTTCCACCAGTTGATGTGGTGAGAACCCGGGCCAGCACGGTCGTTGACCGATAGTGTTGTTGGAAGAAAGAGCGAGCTACGGGCCAGGGGATCGTTGGTTGGTTGGGACTGAGTGGGAAGGAGGGCAGACGAGACGAGACGAACTTGAAGGACATACCCGAGTAAGTTACTCAAGCTACGCAATTAATTATCCAACAAAGTAAAGTTACCCGCGTCAACGGCGGTTCCAGGTCGCGGTGTCTGACTCACTGAGCGGAAACTTGCAAACAAAGGTAGGCGCTTGACACAAACAATCCAATCCATGCCATCCACTGGCATGCGATTCCTGTATCCGCAGCTACACCCACTGCCCGCCAATATCGACACGGCCCAACTCAAGAAATTAGAATAATGGCCATGTACCTTCCGTAAGACCCCCTTCGAGTTTCCGAGTCATTTAATGCTAGACGTAGACATTTTCAACGACACATCCAGCCCCAGTTTGCATCCCCCGCCTCCTCCAGATCTTACTCCCCGGGTTGTAAAACTACATAATCAATACGTAGAGGGTGGTGCACTCGGCGATGTCTACCTGTGCCAGTACGGCAGCAGTTCTGGCCCCATGAAGGTTCGTCATCCACCCCAAACCATACTACTCTCTCCTCTCCTCATTCGTCTTCCGTTCCTACTAGGTCGCTGTCAAGGCATTGCGATTCAAGTTTGAAGTGAAACTTGATGCCGTTGATAACAAGTCTGTCAAGGTAACCTTACTCTCTCAATAAATTTTCGTGAAGGGGTGGTTGTCTCAACCGCTCTTCAGATGCTCTGGCAAGAGCTTGGGATTTGGAGGCGATTGCACCACGAGAATGTTGTCCCATTCCTAGGTATTGCTTACGGGTTTGGAAAACAGGGTGCCACGTCTCTAGTATCTTCATGGATGCCCAACGGAGCTCTGGGTAGCTTCTTAGAAAAGTACGATGACCAACTGAGCATTGGACATCGCCTCCAGCTGGTGTGTTATTTGTATCAATTCGTCATCTCTGTGACCTAAACCGTTTCTATAGCTCGTGGACGTTGCAAGTGGCTTACGCTACTGTGAGTCTTATGTGCTGTAGTGTCTGACGCGTTGATATATAACCCTCACGATAGTGCATTCCTTCGCCGTTTCCCCTGTCATACACGGCAACCTCAACTCGGTACGTATGGTTGACACCTGCTTGGTGCATTGAGGGCTGAAAATAAAACAGAACAATGTGCTTCTTGACGCGAATTATACCGCCCGTCTAACCGACTTCGGGCTCTCTTCACTGGCAGCAGAGATACCCGAAGCATTGGCTTATCTTCAACAAACTACTGTGCGACCCGGAGCTGTGCGATGGACTCCACCTGAACAGATTCAAACGTCTAATTCTGGGAGAAAGAGAGAAACTAAAAGTGATGTTTATTCTTTTGGGTGCATCGCTCTTCAGGCAAGCTCACTGGGCATGCAATTTGGTCAAACTCGAGCTATCTACTTCTAGGTGCTGGCAAGCAACCATGGTCTGAAATCCGTGAAAATACTGCTGTCATTATATCCCTGTACAAGGGTCACAATCCACGAAGGCCCGAAAATCGACCAATCAATGACCAACACTGGGGGTTCATTGAGCAGTGTTGGTCATCGGCTCAAGAACGACCCACAGCGGAGAGCATAGTCTCATCTGTTGAGCAGTTCTTGAGCTGTCACCTGCCGTTCCCGCCACTGTGCGATACGCTTGCCGCGTCATCACCCCAGACCCAGGGCCTTCTTACTCCGACAGATCCCTTTAGGCTCGAGCGGACGGGAATGGCTGGGTGGCATGACGTAGGTGGGGAGAAAGAGGTGCCGCCGTTCGTGCTTCCCAACCCCCCCTTGGCGCAATGGTATCTGCCATTCAAGAGGAAGACGGAGCTTAAATACACGGACCCCACTTTCTCTCCCGTATGTTCCTTCTTTCGGGTGTTTTGTCGTTTGTCTCGTGCTGCACAGTACTCACCTTTTACTCTCAGGAGGAGAGACGTGCACACTTCGTGAAGTATTATTTCGCCAAGGAGACTGCGAACATTCAACCGAGCGCATCGTCACCGTCAGCCATTGCTGGTCTTGATTCAGAGGGGATAGGAGGAGAGAAATGTGTGAATGCAGAAGATTTACTCTAGGGTGTTCTCTGTCTGTCTTGGTCTTCTTTGAGAGTGTACAGGTGGCGATGAGTGGCTGGTTTCTTGCAGGTTTCGGGTTCAGGTTTTGTCGGCCTGCTTGTGGGATGGAACGACTACAAACGCCTCCTCGACGTGGCCTCAAGCCCAATTCGGTAGGACGTAGGTAGGGCAACCTATCCAATGCATCATCTATACGTATACAACATGCGGAATACAAGAGAAACTGTCGGTGAATGTGAGTGGCCCATCTAATTAGACAGCACAACGTTGAGTTCTGATACCCTGAGTATTCTTGAATGGTATGCCAATACTTGCACCTTGCCGATTACTTCAAGATTTATACATCCTGTATTTCAGACATCTCCGATGATCATGCATATCCTCGGGATGATCCCGAGCGTCAGATCCATATGCGCAACCACCAGCTCGCTGTCGACGTCGTCCATATCCAAGCCGTCGAGACCATCATTCGCTCTGCAGAATGCACCGCCTCCTCATCACCCACACTTTCACAGAGGCTTGAGCGAAGAGAGTCATAATGTGTCTCAAGCACGACGAAGTCCATCACTAGCTATCACTTTTTTAGCCAACTGCTTGATGATTTCGGATTTGAGCTGCGGGGTCGTGAGTGTGGTTACGGCGGAATGGATTTGATGCACAGTGGACATGGATATCATGGTCTTACACCGTCCCTGTGATCACCCACCAGACGGATAAAGGGATGTTCGCGGACGAATGCCTCGATATCGAAGATCCTGAGATCCACATTCCGAGCTTGTTCGACATAATACAAGAGCTGTTTAAGGTGTTACTAGCTATAGGTGAGCGACGAGAAGGCATTTTTAGATCGTCTTACCAAATCTGCTCCAGGGATCCTCGTCGTTTGGATGATCCGAAGGTTCTGACCCATGGCCTATGGGTCAGATGGCTTGACCAGCAATGCAGGGCCTATCACTTGCTGCGAATATTGAGAGTCATTCGTCTACATATCGAGGTCCATGAGATAAGAACAAATTCGCTCCTCACAGAGGGTTGGTTGCTTTATACGCCTGCACCTTACCGTGTCTGGCCATATTCTATCTCAGTTCTTTCGCGAATCTCCTACGAAAGTGCAGTGGTGGATATATAGGTACCCAAAGCAGTTTGATTGTTATAGTAGCAGCAGCAGTTAAAAACGTCCAAAAACGAACACATCTCTCACATCATCGTCGTTTACACAAACACATCCACTCTCCCAAGCTGCGCCGAAACCACAGCTACAGCCTTTCCCTCGAAATCAAACACGTCTCCACCCCTATAAGCAACGAGATCTTGAGGCATCTCCACCTCGATCCCGAGCGCTTTTTCGACGTTGGTGGTGGCGAGGGCGAAGGCGGTCGTTCGATCGATGGTGCCATTGGAAGAGAGGGCGAGCTGGGGGGTTGGGTGGGTGAGATGGACTCAGGATGGAATGGAGATGGACATACCCGAGCGACTTCCCATCTCAAGTTACGCGCTTCGTATTCATCCGCCAAGCCTACACCTACATTAGCACCCGCAGCCAACAAAGCAGACACAAGCGAGTCAGCCGTCAACGGCGGTCCGGCGAGTCTATGGTGGTGGTCACGAGGTATGAGCACACAAACGCAAATGCCACACCGATGGAAGGTCTTACATCCGACGTTCGTCCCAAGTCGACGGGTAGGGTTTCGGTTGCGTTACGATGACGCTCACACCTGCAGCTGCGATTTCTGACGCTAGGAGGTGGGATTCGATTGCACCCGCAAAGGTCATCTTGAGCGTCACGCCTGGCGTTTTCTCGTATTCTGCTTTGAGACGTAAAAGAGAGGCCATAATATCTGCGCTGTTGACATCCACGACGAGCGTTGCAGTACCCTATAAATGCCCATCAGCCCAACTCAAGAGAACGAATCAGTCAGCACTCACGGCACGGACACGAACCAGCATCTCATCGTTCCCTTTACCGAGCAAGATTAAGCGAAGAGCAGCAATCTGAGTGCTAACACTCTGTGCGCTGTTCTTCGTGATCGCAACATGCACCGCAACGTCGCTCTGGATAGATGCGTTTCGAAGGATGTTGGATGCACCGAGAGAAAATGCCGTTGACAAGCCTCGTATGAAGGATCCTGAGGGTGCAGTAATCCCGGCTGTGACACCACCTCGATAAGCAAGCCTGAGATCGAATGTGCGAGGTCAAACGTTTATCAACCTAGGAATGTGTGAATACTAGCACTCACAGCGTGTTACGACCTTCGAACTGAAGCCCATCGATAGCCCTTATGAGGCCGTCTCCCAGAACGGTGGGTGGGTCTCCAGTGAGAGGGTTAGCCACTGTACCGTCGTTTGTGCTTGGCTCAAGGCGGATCTCGACGAGCCCAATAGGCGGACCGTAGATCGTCAGACCGGGAACGATAGAACCGCCTTCGAGATCGATGACTTCAGTACGCTCGTCGCCGCCTAGATAACTGGAGCACTTGGTCGAGCCAGAACAAACGACTTTCCCGTCACGGACAACGACGGTTCCAGGACGCCCTTCGAAGGAGAATTCGTTGCTGGACCTGGTGTAGAGGCTGCTAACGTTGGTGAAGATGGCATGTTGGGCAGAACGTGGGATGAGTGGGGGAAGACCCTCGAAAGCGAATGCATCTGCTGCTTCCTTGTCGAAATCTGGGGTATTGGGAGGGCGCTGGAAGGCAGTTGGTTTCACGGACACCTGTGGGTCTGCCAATTGAGGGATACCATCGATGAAGACTTGCTGAGGGGTAGAACCGAGGGAAAGTGGGTGAGAATCCCAGATAACAACATCTGGACGCCTGATAAGTGGTTAATTCTCGCAATGAATACACTTCTTCATACCAGCATCGTAACCTGTTGTGGTTCACGAGATGTTAGCAAGATACACGGATGCCCAACAGGTCCAAATACCTTCCGAAATCCGACCGATGCGGTGCCCAAGGCCCATTGCATCAGCAGAATGAGCCGTCACAGCCAAGAGGGCAACATTGGATGGGAGGCCATAGTAATTCGCTTGTGCAGCTTCGTGTAAGAGATATCGACTGTTGACGACCGGGTGGTCCGACTAAAAAGTGACGAAAAGTCAACCTCTTGTGACGAGGATACCGGCAAGGACTACCTTCATAACCACGGGAATGCCATGGGACGTGAGTACCTGAGAGGCGAACTCCGAGCCTCGGTAAGCCTCACGTTTTTTCCTAATGAAGCTCGATGAGTGGGTTTCAATTGACTAACAGGGACCCCGAACCTAAAGTTGGCTGCGAACAGGGCGATCGAAGGAACACCACCCTAGTAGCCTCAGTCAATCGGATATCCTATAGGAAGAGTAACGGCAAGGGCATACCCATGTTTTCTTGAGTAAGTCTGGGACAAGGTAGGTCTCCCCGGCATGGTGGAACGACGCAACCGGGAATTTGAATTCGTTAGAGAGCTATCAAAGGATCAGACTCAACTAACTAACGCGGCAATGCAATAACGAAACGCACCCTGACAATGACATCCAAATCCACAGCCTGCAGGTCTTTAGTACTCCATAACACGTTGTATTCCGTCAGGGCTTACCTCATAGCAGTGGACAGAGAGCTTCACCCGCCCTCTGAGCACGTCAACCAACGCCTCCCATTGGAGGTCTTCGGGGAAGCTAGAATCTCCCAGTTCATTCCATGCACCTGCTTCCGCTTTAGCGCAGAAATCGTCCTGCTGGTCTCGAAGTTTGCGAGCAGTATCATACGCTTGCCTGAAATACCAACCGGAATCCAGCCGAGTCATGGAATACATGCTCGACGGATTTTCACCTAAGTTTCGATTAGAAATGAATTATTAATGTTTATTTGTCGCGACTGACCGCATGCATGCCTATTGCCCATGAAATTACTGTGTATGATACACCAAAGTACAACTCACTTCATGTGTCTCCATCTTGGAGGCAGGTCATGGTCAAAGTGTGACCCGTTGAGAGTATAAGGAGGCTCCACGAGCATAGAAGAGGGTGAACGTTCCGCAGTTTCTCTGAGTTTCATGACGAACGCCTGTCCACCTAAGATAACCCCCGATCAACTTCCCAGATCGCACCATCTGTCGGGAACGCACCGATATCATTGGCGCTTCCGGGTAGGATTTGAGCAGTCGTGACGCCACCAGAACGCGCCAGTTCGTAGGCATCATCATGGGTATTCAGTCCATCGAGACTCCGTAGCCAAGGTAGAATCGGTGCCTTGACGGAGTTCGTGTCGCCTGCACCTGTTCGAGTTGTGGGGAAGACAGGCATAGCCTACAGCGTAAAGACTCACCACTGAGCTCTGGAGCACTTCCAACTCCAAGGTGTGAGTGGAGATCGACAAGACCAGAGGTAACCCACGCTCCATGAGCGTCCACGACCTCGACTTCGAGGTTTCGAAGGAGTGTTCGAGGTACGTGCCCTACTGCTTTAATCAACCCTTTGTGCAACAAAAGGTCTCCCTCAACGACCTCTGTCCCATTGTGTCCAGACGTCCATATCGTCGCGTTCTTTATCAACGTGGGCTTCGTGTCTGGTACATAGCGGTCGGATTCGATACGAGCGTGAAAGTTTGCAGGAGGGCCCGCAGGAGTCTTGATGTATCTGCACTGGTCAAGAATATTCGCCCGTCTGGCTGACTCCTCGCAAGAAGGATGGTGAAGGTTGACGTTGAGGAACCGTTCGGATGATGTTCGTCGAAAGAGGAAGAGAGTGGCACACGCAACGACGAGGATATACACGCGCAACCACCGTCCAGAAGAGATACGGCTAGTAACACCCGCCCATTTGTGGCCACCACTGTCGACGTCGACGTTCATCTTCGGTGCTTTAGCTAGCAACCACTCAAGCGAGGTTCATGTGACGGAGCAGCCTCGAGAATGGTGGGAACTTGGTGGAACCGAACCTGGACCGAACAATCATCCGAGTCGACGATGACATGTCCACGAATCAGCCGGATGGCGTCAAGGAAAAATGAATCTTCAGACTGCTTCGTGGAGTGTACAAGTCTATGGGAGGAAACCCTTCCGGGGTGGGTGAAGTTCTCTTTCTAATTGATCCTTTCCAGCGGAACTTGTTGAGCCGTCGACGAATGAAGATACACGATATGTTAACACAACTACAGCCTTTGACGCTCTGACTGTCTCGTACCCAAATCGTACCCATCTAGTCCGCGATTTACCCTTCAGGAGTCAGCGCCAAGATCTCGATCTCATGATGCATCACCTGGGGTGTCCACTGTCCACTGCCACGCTTACTATCTACAGCGGTTGCTACATCTGATCGACCCATGTTTCTGTCAGCAAGTAGTGTGGCTCTCGTGGCTTCGGTCGAATATTGATGTGCCAGCCCGCTACAGCCTGCTTCTGGGGAGTCGACTCCAGCTGTTAGCAATGACCAAGAGCAACTGGACTTTGCTAAAGGGGGCGAAGGCGAGGTATGTATGTGGTTCTCTGGATGCTGTAAAGCTACCAATCACTGGACTGTTCTGTCACGCGAACATAGAATCCTCGAGAGTATGCCGACGATGGTGATCATAGCGTCATCCAGGTGCTTTCAGCGCAGGCGGATGGTATACACTCCCTTCGCGAGAGCCGTTTTGCCGTCGCTACTCCCTTTGATGATATCGATAATCAACCTGCACGCTGTGACTTCGATGAATCAATCCTTATGCTGGAGCAAGCTCCTCGACAGACTCCCGAAGATCATCCAGACCGCCCTCGTTGCCTAGAACAACTTGGGACCGCTTTCGAGTCGCGTTTTGATAGTCTTGGTGACATTCGTGACTTCGAGGAAGCAATCGCTAGGGATAGAGAGGCCGTGCAACTCGCTCCATCTCCACATCCCGACCGCTCTCATTACATTCTCAACCTGGGCTCTGCTCTATGGGCTCGTTTTAACTGTCTTGGCGATGTCCACGACCGGGATGAAGCAGCAGCCAAGTACGAGGAAGCTGTCCAGCAAACTCCCCGTGACCATCCTGCATGCGCCTCCCGCTTAGAAGGCCTTGGTATATCATTTTACGGAAACGGTTCCATAGCTTTGATGACTATGGTGACCTTGCACGTTCCATTGCAAAATTGGAGGAAGCTGTGCAACTTATGGCTTGTAATCATCCAGACCGTGCTGGGTGTCTTGATGCCCTCGGTGTTTCTTTCGGGACTCGTTTCGCCCGTCTCGGAGATATCCATGACATCGATCATGCCATTTTAAAGCAAGGGGAATCCGTAAGGCTCACCTCCGTGGATGATCCCGCGCGACCCAATCGCCTAACAGACCTTAGCATCTCTTTTCGGATGTGTTTCAATCGCCTTGGTCGCCTTGATGATCTTGCACAGGCAATTTATAGGCAAGAGGAATCCGTCTGCCTCACCCCCGGTCATTGTCCTGACCGTGCTAGTGGCTTTGACAACCTCGGCATATCTTACGGGGATCGTTTCAACCGTCTGGGCGACACTGTTGACCTGCAGTTTCTCGGCTGGAAGAGACCGTTCAGCTCACTCCGGATGTCCATCCTTGGCGCGCTGATCGCTTGGTCAATCTTGGGGTAGCTCTCAGGTCTCGTTTCAACCGCCTTGGCGGTGTTGGTGACCTCGAGCGGTCTATGTCTATTGCGAGGTTGGAGGAGGCTGTACGACTGACAGACGGTCGTCATCCTGGCCGCGCCACTGCCCTAGCCAACCTGAGAATCTCATTCGCTACTCGATTCAACCGGTTCAATGATCTACGTGACCTCAAGGAAGCCGTATTCCGGCAGGAGGAAGCTCTACATCTCATGCCTCACGACCACCCCGAACGTACCAGTCACCTAGCTAACTTTGGTCCCTTTCTTCTAGCTCGTTTTTCCCGCCCCCGTGATATTAGTTCCCTCGACCAAGCAATTGCTAGAAATGAAGAAGCTCTACAGCTCACTCCCCCCGACCATCATCTCCGTGCATTCCGTTGGGCGAACCTTGCCATATGTCTCCGTCCCCGTTTTCGGTTTCTCGATGACGTTCACGACCTGGATCAAGCAATATTGATGTCGGGGAAAGCCGCAGAATCCACTCCTCGTGATGACCCCGACCGAACACGTCGCATTTTCAATGTCGGAATCTGTCTCCAGATTCATTTTGATCGCTTTGGTGACCCTCGTGACCTCGATCAAGAAATTGCGATGAAAGAGAAGGTCGTTCAACTCACCCCCACTGATCATCCCGATTATGCGACCTTCCTAGCTTGCCTAGGACTCGCTCTTCAGACTCGCTACACTCGCATCGGTGATACCAGCGATTTGGAACAAGTAATTATGAAGCAGGAGGAAGCTCTACAGCTCACGGCCCCGGACCACCCTGACCTCGCCTTGCGCTTAGACAGGCTCGGTAATTCTTTTGGGCTTCGTTTTCACCGCCTTGGCATTGTGCAAGTCATCGAGCAAGCGATCGCGAAGCAGACGCAGGCCGTACAGCCAACGCCAGATGACCGTACATCCCGTGGCAATCGACTACACAACCTCGCCATATCCTTCCATATTCGTTCAGAGTCGCTTGGAGATTAATCTGCTCTCAATCATGCGCTACACCATTTCTCGCCCGCCGCTTGCTGTTCTACGGGTTCCCTTCCAATTCGATTTTCAGCAGCACGGCGATGGATCTCGTGTGCTAACGCGTTGGACGACGATTCACTGCTTGATGCTTATGCTTCCGCCGTCCGCATCCTCCTTCAACTTGCTTGGATCGGGCTCACCCTCCAGAATCGTCACGAACAGCTCTACAAAGGTGCTGACGTCGTCAGAGAAGCGGCATCGGTCGCTCTTGAACTCGGTCATCCTGCCATGGCTGTCGAGTGGTTGGAACAAGGGCTGTTTATCGTTTGGAATGACACCTTGCAGCTTCGCAGCCCTCTCGATGAACTCCGCGTAGAGCACCCCGCTCTCGCTGACAAACTCTGTCAAGTGTCAGGCGCATTGGAGAGGGGCAGTGCTCGTGACCAACCGGTCTTGCCTGGTTTGGAGACTGCGCTGCCGGATGCGTCTCTTGAAGAGCAGACGAAACAACACCGTTTGCTTGCGATAGAGCGGGATAAACTCCTCGCGGAGGTCCGTTCGTTATCCGGTTTCGAAAGATTCCTCCTGAGCAAGACGATTGCGCAGCTCAAGGCGTCTGCGCATTCTGGGCCTGTCGTCATACTCAATGCGAGTGATAGGCGGTGCGATGCATTGGTTGTTCACGCGGATGTGGATGACGTCCTCCGTGTGCCGCTTCCTGGTATCACCCTCGCGCGCCTCGAGGAGCTACAGATGACATTGGACCTAGGGCTCGAGCTGCGATCCACCCTTCTGGAGTTTGAGGTCAAAAATGCCTGCCTGAGGGACTCTGCTCATAAAGCGAAGTATCACAGCTGCCTAGTAACAAGTGGGAGCCAGAAATGAGAGCCTACGCTAAGAAAATGCCGCCTAGTGTGCAGACAATTATCGCAAGAAACACGACATCGTGTTGGCAGTGGGGAGTATGAAATTGGTATGGGATTCAAGTTGAAGAAGGCAACATCCCGTAGGTGAATCAACTTGAGAGCACAGATACGATGGCATGATGTGATTCTAGGTTAGCCGAGGCACGAGGCTCTCCTAGAATGTAGTCCGTGCATGAGTAAGCGAGGTAGGGCAGCGCTCTTGCTTCTGCCCACCTCGCAACCAGCGTAGTTAGAGTTCCTCCATACGCTAGTTCGCTTTTTCGCACTTCCCCCATTTCGTCACCTCCATGGATCAGTTTCAGGATGATGAATTCCCAGACTTCGACAGTCCAGAATACGAGATAGACCGCCAAGCGTTCATCGACTGCGGCCTCAATGCAGCACAAGTAACGGCTGCCTTGCAAGCCAGCTACAGAGCCAAGAAGCAGCGAGAGCGGCTAGCCAGGGAAAGAGCTTTAGCAGAAGCCCACAGAGTGAGGTTAGAAGCTGACGAGCAGGAGGCACAACGCCGCCAACAGGAGGAAGACGACGAAGTGCAAGCGCAGAGAGAGGAACGGAAAAAGCATAGTACCAAGTATGCTGAAATCCCCAACAGACCAGTACCCTTGGAACCACTTGTTCTTGCGTCTCAAGCTGCCCTGCGCAAGCTGCGTGGTCATCAGTTCGTAGAAATGTGGCACTGGACCAATGACGGCCTGGACGCTGCAGATCGCTTCAAGGCCAACCTCGTTGATAACTCTTCCCTCTCCCTCATTGCCTCAGAAGATGGCCACCCGACCTTCGTAGCCACTGCTGCAGCCCACGACAAGCTTGATGCTGTGCCAGATGAGGACCTCACTTTCGAACAGTTTGGTCAAGCTGCACTGCGCATGATCACTGCCATGCGAGAATGCAAGTGGAGGACAGACCACATCCAAATGTTTGTCAACTTTTGGGGCAACATCGAAAGGCACGAGTGGAGAAACTCCCGCCTTCCCCTCAACCAGAGGGCACTTATCGTGTACCAAGGACAGCAGCGTCGCAGATGGCACCAGACCATAGGCTCGGAGAAGGGTTTCACACTTGCGGAGATTGAGAGAGACGTTCTTGAAGCCACACTCGGCGAGCTCAAAGCCAAGGCAGATATAGCCCAAGCGCAACGAATGAAAGAGGTCAGTAATCCATCTAACTCACCCTTGAAAAGACACTAACCGGGCAATCAATGCACCTTGCGCTAATGATCTCGTTCGGGCACCACGCCACTCATGCGTCCACTGGTAACCCACACGCGCAATACCTCCACACCCGCGTCACTGCCCCTGCACACGCCATACCCCCACCCCCCACCCGGCGTTCACATCACTGGAAACCTAACCCATACGTCGTGCCATCTCTGCGGTCTCTCAACACCACAGCTGGGAGACAGATATGCTAGACTATCAGACCAACTCGCAGCAGTCATGGCCGCACTCCCATCGAACCCCAATTTGCATCACCGAGCAGCCAGTGGCTCCAAAAGACCAGCTTCTCCCCCGTACCCACCACCAGACCAGGCTCCTAAGAAACAACGCTCCTTTCGCCCCTCCCCCCAGGAAGTCATCGCCATCCTCCTCTCCATCTGCGCAGTCTGTCTTGGCAGGCACCGCCACAACATCCGAGATTGTACAGCCTCCCGCACATGGGATGGTCAACATGAGACATTCTCATACAGAAAGGGACCGGGCATCACGTCCAAGAAGGACGGAAAGCAAATCTGCTCCTCATGGCAGAGACCAGACGGTTGTGTTCTCCAGCATCACCCCCTCCACATGTGTTCAGGCTGCAGCTCCCATACCCATGGAGCTCACCGATGCCCACAAGCTCAGGACCCGCTCCCCAACAACACCATACAAGCCTGATGCATGGGAACAAGCACTAACAGACACAGGCCTCCTTCCACGCTTCCAGCACATACCCACTGGTCTGTGTAACGGTTTCATGATTGATTTCCCGGAGATATCTCTTGTACAAACCCCCCATAATAAACCATCCTTTGACACATACCTAGACGAATTCACTAAGATCGTACATAAGGAGACATCCAAAAACAAATACCTAGGCCCATTCTCGGCGCAGTTACTACACTCTATAATAGGTCCCTTTCAGACGTCACCCATATCCATCATTCCCAAACCAGGACGCCCAGGCAAATACAGATTAGTACAGAATTTCTCATACCCCCTTTCCCCTTCCACACAAACCCCTAACCCCTCCATCAATTCCGTCATCAGATCTGAGAATTTCCCAGCCTCATGGGGAACATTCTCAATCGTTTATCTTCTTCTCTCCCGCCTTCCCATTGGCTCAGAAGTGGCAACCAGAGATGTTGCGGAAGCATACTGCACGATCCCGCTACATCCATCGCAGTGGCCAGCAGCAGTTGTTCGAGCTAGTAGCAACAGCTACTATGTGGACACATGCCTGGCATTTGGAGCAACCCCATCTGCAGGCGTTTACGGAGAACTAGCAGATGCGGGAGCAGAGATCATGCGACACCAAGGCATAGGCCCCCTGGACAAATGGGTAGACGACCATATATTCATCAGGATCAGAAAGAGCCACCTAGACCAATATAATGCAGATCGGTCACAGTGGCAAGACGAAATCTCAACCTCAGGAGGCATGAGGCAATCGGGTAGCCGGATTTGGTTCGCTGGCAAAGAACTACATGGAGGCCGTCACGAGGAGTACAATGAGGCATGTGTTAATCCCATTAGAGACTTATCGAACAGGTCCCCCCGATCCCATCATGACAGTTTATTCACATACAACACTGATGACATTGACGTCCTCTCTCACACCCTAGGCATCCCATGGGAGAAAAGCAAGGACCAACCATTTGGGCCATCCACTGTCTACATCGGTTTCGAATGGAACCTATCAACGCAGCAAGTCTCACTTGCACGTGAGAAAATTGCCAAATATGTAACAGCAATACAGGACTGGAACACGAGGACGACGCACGTCCTAAAAGACGTCAAGCAACTCTATGGCAAACTTCTTCACGCCTGCGCAGTGATTCCGCAAGGACGTGCTTACTTACTAGGTCTCGAGCGTATGCTGGGAGTCTGTTCGGCCAAGCCTTTCATGCCACACTGCCCCGTCAAAATAATACAAAACGAGCTTGCCTGGTGGAAGGTAAAACTCGAAAACGGTGAAGTCTGCCGACCCATAAAACCCCCTGCACCTGCCATCGACACGCAAGCTTTCTCAGATGCCAGTTCTGGCGTGGGCATCGGAATTGTCATTGGAGATCTTTGGCGAGCCTGGAAACTCCAGCCAGACTGGAAGACAGCTGGAGGAGCAACGCAGCGAGACATCAGCTGGGCGGAAGCTGCTGGCCTCGAACTGCTCCTCCATGCCCTTGACCACTTCGTCACTCAAGGCAATAGCTTCATCGCATTCGGAGACAACCTTGGGGTCGTTGAAGGTTGGTGGAATGGCCGCCACCGCAACCTTGAGACCAACAAAGTCTTCAGACAAATCCACCATTTTCTCACTGAAGCCGATCACGTACATGAAGTCCACACCCGATATGTACCAAGCAAATACAACCCTGCAGATGGCCCATCACGAGGCATCTATCCTCCCTTCGACCTTCTTCTCCCCCGCTTCCCCATTCCCCCTCCTCTCAAAGCCTACATCATTGACATCACCGACCTTCCACGAAACGACCTCTGCAGTGGAAGTGAACACCGACATGACCTCCCTGCATCAGATCCCAACGACTACCATCACTACCTCCGGGACGCCCAAGCACGGACAGAAGCCCGGTCTCAGCTGGAAGACGAGCTCATCCGAGAAGCACTCACACAAGCATCTGCGTGAGCCGAGGTTCAACTCACCATTCTCAGACTCAGCCACCTCAGCCACGCTATCAGACCCCCCCTCACTGACGCGCCCCCGCCCCTACGACCAAAACCTTGCCCCAAAACACTCTCCACTCAGACCACACTGCCTTGCAAGAGACCGCTTGCGGTTATGGACACCCTCCAGACCATCAGCGAGGGCCAGCCTGCAAATGCAAACGGACACGCCACCCGATAGTCTAATCGTCTCAGATGGTCAACTCAATAGGATACTGGACGTCATTGTAGCCTCGTGGACCGAGAAGACCAAGGAGTCGTATGGCTCAGGTCTACTAGTGTTTCATGTCTACTGTGACCTAAACAACGTACCAGAAAACAACCGATGCCCCGCCAACCCGTCCCTCATTTCATCATTTATCGCCAGCTGCGCTGGCACCTACTCAGGCTCAGCGCTAACAAACTTCACTGCAGGCATACATGCATGGCACCTCCTCCATGGACATGCCTGGTCCGTGAAGCCAGACAAACTACGCTCCCTCCTAGAAGGCGCCTCCCGACTAGCCCCAACGTCCTCCAAACGTCCAAAAAGGATCCCAGTAGAACGGGACCTTCTTCTCAAGCTCCTCACGTACATGGACCCTCACGATGCACGCGATGCGGCCATCTACGCGTGCATCCTAGTCACCTTCTACTCCATCGCGCATCTTGGCGAATTCACCGTCCCCGCCATTTCTAAATTCAACCCGAGTGCACACATCACGCGAGCCAACTGCACACAAACGCTAGATCAGAACAGCGTCGCCATCATCTCATTCCACATCCCAATTACCAAATGCGCTCGCACAGGAGAGACGACACAAATCGCGAGGATCAATCACCTCACAGACCCAGTCCGATGGCTAGAGAACCACCTGCAGCGCAACAAACCTGGCCCCAACGACCACCTCTTTGCATGGAGACACCCAAAGTCAGGTCTACGACCGCTAACCAAAACGGAAGTAACCAAGAGACTCCAGCAGATCGTCACGCAATACGCACTCCCGAACATCAAAGGCCACAGCTTCAGAATCGGAGGCACGCTACACTACCTCTTAATGGGGACCCCATTTGACGTAGTCAAGACCATGGGAAGGTGGTCAGGGGAATCATTCACGCGCTATCTACGCAAGCATGCCCTCGTACTATCCCCCTACCTCACAGAACGACCGGACATCATAGACAGGCTCACGCACCACACCATGCCTCCAGTCCGTTAACTCACCGTAAGTACCTGCTCCTTCTGACATGGGTTCGAGCTTCACCTCGCGCGTCGCAGGCTCCTTCAATTCAACTGGGTACGCAGCTCGCTCTCCCCGAGTCAGTTTGTGCTTCGGGCCGGAAAGCCCTGCGGGCTTTCGCCCAATGCTCCATCACCATCACACAATACGTAGCGTGTTTTATTTAGACAAATAAACACCCCGTTTCTTGTCTCCATCCGCCCGCAACGGAGTGATCGACATTCACGGATTATGGCTCTGGTCTCAGAAGGGAATAAGTCCGAGTTAGGTAAGTGTATGGCGAATGGCGGTGACGGTCATGATGAGAGTTGGGCAGACCAAGTACCGATCCGAATCGAGCTTGAAGTGCGCGGGCCTGCATGAGACGTTAAATCGCTTGGCCCATCGAGGTAGCTGGCAGTTCTTCCTTGCCATCCCACTGGTTCAATGATACTTAGTAGTAGGTTCCTAATTGAGCCTCGAGCCCAACCAATGAACCAACATTCTGTACGGATGTACAGAAGCGACCTCAGGGTTGGAGAGACTCAATTCGCCCCCTCAAATCGTGTCACTGTCAGCAATCTGCGCAAATCACTATCATATTGACTCAGAGTTTTCTCTCATGTTACACACATACCCCAAACCCTAAACTTGAATGTCATGAGGCGTCGCACATGCCCATTCATCCACTGTTCTGAGACGGTGCTCGATAATTATCTTGACACACAAGAGGTTGTCGCAGCAGCGCCGAGTAGAGTCAGGGCTACAACCCTCGCCTCTTTCAAGACAATTGTTGCCTTGTCACGATGTCAGTGAAACCAGTCAAGAGGGTCAGCCAAAGATGGACGTACTATTAGTACTTTCAATGGCCTTCTCGCGCGCATCTAACGGGACAATGAGTCCCGGGATGACGCTCGCCGTGGTCACCGCGAGCAATGTTGCAAAGGCGAAAGCGGTTGTGAACTTCATCGTACAAAAGTCGATTCACTGTCAGCGCACGAGTCGGTGAAAGTAGGACGGGATTCGAGGAGATTAGGACCTTACCTTGGTACTGGGTTCGGTCTCGGTGAGGAGATGGAGGAGCTGAAGCTACGTGGGGTACGTCCTTTATATGGTTTTTGCCAATAAAGAGATCGTTTCCAAGCTCAAGGTAACGACTATGATAGTAGAAATTCTGATGCGCATCTGAGCTCGCCATGCAGGCAGCGCTGGTTCTGATAAGACCGTGAATGTACAACAGGTAATCCAGCGAACCCAAAGACGGGGGAAAAACAACGGACGACGCATGAGGCTGTTTCCTGGAAACAAAAGAGGTAAATCGACGAGAGTTAAGGAAAACTGAATCAGCTTCGGTGAGCCAAGACGGCACAGAATTGTTGAGGATGGAAATGCGGTTTCCACCACAGACAGGAAGTCAGGAATTCGTCGTGGTCGGTTGCCAGCAGATAACTGAAAAGGGCAGTTGCTGACTCCATGTCAATACACTAGGACACAACGTACGCCCGCGTGGAATGCTCGAAAGAGAAGCGTTAAGCAATGTATCAGAGCAGATAGAGATGTTACCCGGACAAGTGAAGCGCAACGTTAGGGAAAGAAGAAGAAAGATTACAATGCCTCTAAGAGGATAGATTCACGACAATCTTGAACTAGTGCATCAGTAAATTGGTCAAAGTCTAATTCGTGCTAATTCGTGCTACTAGATTGATACTAATTCGGCTAAGCGAGCTTGTGAGAACCCGGTTAGCCCTCGGTTAGCCAAATTAGTATCAATTAGCACGAATTAGACTTTGCCCCATTTACTGATGGCCTACTAGTAACGAATTCAGTTCTTTCAGTAACGAGAAAGAGCACCACACCACCGGTCACGAGGCTCCCGATGCGAGTCAGATTACGGGGTTGAAAGTCTCCTGACGGAACTCGGTGGTGCTGGAACCAACATGCACCAGGGGTTGAAAAATAGTAGTGAAGCTCGAGTTCGCCGTTGTAACACCAAAGGCCAAATCCGGGATAATAAGGGATCTTGGGGAGCAAGGGAAGAACCAAGAAACCCACGTTCAATGGACATTAGTTGGTCAGTGTATTTCCCCGTTGCTATAATCGTCGACATGGGTTTGCCATGACTGTCCTGTTAGCCGCGGCTATCTGTGGATCCATGGCAGAAGGCACTCAGTGCGATTATCATCCATAGACTGTTCCTCCGCATTCGCATACATTCTCGCAACGTAGAGAGGCGCCTTTACTCCAGATGCACAGGCGACTCACTTCCACTCTCTCCTTCTTTGTCCGACGGATTCACGAGCCCCAATATCCGGTCCGCCTCGGGAGAACCAGCCGCAGGCAAATCCTTGCACAGTGAGACGTCTACGGGGCTCTTTCCCTCTTTGTACGCCAGCGCGAATATCACATCCATATCTGTAGAAAACAGTAGACAAACGATCATCTCGTCAGCAAAGAAAGGAGACGATTTTGCATCCGCGGAAAATAGAAATCCGAGGATGAATACAACGCACCCTGCAGCGATATCCACCTTGGCGATACGGAAAAGGCTGCACGTCTGCTCACTTCTGATGGCGTTTTTGAGCGAATCCTTGCCGTGTTATGGAGGGATATCGCCGAGCCAGTCCTCGGAGCCCTTGGATTCACCGTACGTCTATATTTCCTCTGCCTTCAGACTTGGTAGCTCATTGTTGATCAGACAACAAGAGAACGTCGTCGTCTATTTTGGTGTCTTACAGGGCCGTTTGCATTCCCTCCTATACACGCTGCTGGCCTTTACGACACGGACAGTGCTTGGATCTAAGCTTTCAGACTTTGCAATATCCTCGTACACGCCCACTCTGAGTGCCCTCTTCCAAGCACCCGACTCAAGTGCTGCAACGCACGTCCATGTTCTCACTGTCGCTCAGGCTCATACCGATGGACAGAGTCCTCTCCCAAGTACACACGAAGAGACGGAATATATCAAAACGGTGATCGATAGTGCCCAATCTCCACACGTCACCCTGATTGAATCCGATGGCACTGTCGAAGACGTTCTCTCGAAGATGATCCAATCTGAATGGGTCCACTTTGCCTGTCACGGTATTCAAGATCTCAGACGGCGATCGGACGATAATGGGCTCCTCCTGGCTGATCATCGCCATCTCAAGCTCTCTGATATCATGAAGCTCTCCCGTCCACGAGGTGACCTCGCCTTTCTCTCTGCCTGTCAGACTGCCACCGGGGACAAGAGATTATCAGAAGAGGCCGTTCATTTGGCTGCCG
>JBBPJZ010000455.1:0-19711 GCA_038089015.1 Chalciporus aff. trinitensis | reverse complement strand
CAGACTGATGGTCAATCGGAGATTGTCAATAAAGAAGTCCAGAAGTTCTTGAGAACATTCTGCTTCGAAAAACAAGATCAATGGGTTGATTGGTTACCCATCGCCCAGTTTTCCATAAACAGCAAAAAGCATGCTTCGACACAGAAGTCACCGTTTGAAGTTACCCATACGTATCACCCAACCATGGGCGTAGAACTCCAACGGGATTCTATTGCTCCCGCGGCACGTGACTTCACTCATGCCATGGCAAAGACCCTGGATGAAGTAAAACGGAACTTAGATGAGGCGCAAAATAAAATGAAACGTCTCGCAGATAAGTCACGATCCGCTGCGCCTGACTACCAAATCGGGCAAAAGGTCTGGCTTTCTACAGAGAACTTGCGTTTGACACGTGCTTCCAAAAAACTTACGGAACGATGGCTTGGTCCTTACGAGATCACTGCTTTGGCTGGTCCTAATGTGGTCACTCTATGCCTCCCCAGGGGAATTCAAATTCACCCTACGGTCAATGTCAGTCGCATTAAACCTTATAAGGAACACCTTCCAGGCCAACCGGTTGAACGTCCCGGACCGGTTCTTGTGCGCAAAGACAGAGACAACGAATGGGAGGTTGACTATATTGTGGACTCTCGTCAGCGACGAGGAGCATTGGAGTACTTAGTACACTGGAAGGGTTATGGAGAGACGGACAGGACATGGCAGACCCGAGATGATCTTGAGAACGCGCCGGGGGCTATAGTGGACTTTCACCGGTCTCATCCAGCGGCTCCCCGATCTATCTCCATGGGTTCTGTTGAGTTTCTCACCATGTTCAAACCACTCCGGGAGGAGGCAGTGAATTTCCCACCACCCCCGCTTAGTCATCTCGAGGCTAGCAGTATATAAGGGCTTCGCTCTGACCTACCTCTCCCCAACCACCCACCCAATACTACCACTACACCACAATGGCAGCCACCATCATCTCCACCCTCAATGTTTTCTGGGGAGTCGCCGTGGGCATCGTCACTGACGTTGCCACTGGGCTTTCAGCCCTCAGCACCACCACCACCATCTTCTTGTTCGGGTTGTGCGTCCTATGGACCCACCCTTACTTCTTGATGGTTCTTTTCCTCCTTTTCATCCCGGTCCTTGGTACCGGATGCTTCGTCGTCTTCTGGGTCTTTCGCTTCTGGCCGGCATTTCGGGGCTTCGCAATTGGGTGCTCTATTGAGTACTCGTCTCAGGCGGGAACGGGTTGGGGAGATGCTCCTTTACCTTTTATTCATATCAGGAGGACCGTACCTCGCAGGCCATAAACCAGGTGTTGATACGTCCTGTGGTCTCTCCCCTCCCCAATAACCCCGTCATACCCCCACCGCCCTACGGCTTCCAGCACGCCCCTGGACTTCACGTTTTCGCGCCTAGTGCACCTCCTTCAACGGCCTCCGTGCCGCCTCCCTCCCTATCCATAGTGCCTTCTGACGCTTTCGCGGAACAGCCTGAAGAAGAACTTTAGGTTGCTCGGGTGCTCAACCCATAGGAGGGGGGTAGTGTTACGGTGCCCTCACAAGACATGCTACATTCACAGACTTAGTCGCCTCTTCACTCTCACTTTATCTAATCTCTTCAGGATTTATCTTATGATCATATCTGATCACAGACATGTGGTGTTCTAGTTCGTTGCCACAGTCGCCACCTCACTTCCACTCTATCCCCATATGGACTAATTGTATTCTCACGTTTCATCTCCGTTTCATTTGCGCCCTACGCCTTACGCCCTAAAGGCTATGTGCACAGGTTATGCTTCTTTTCATTTCCGCTTCATTTGCGCCCTACGCCATGTCTCACATTCCTGTGCTGCCACCCCCTGTTTCACCAGGCTATGTGCACAGCTCTCTATTTCATATTCCCTATCGACCAATCATAAAACCACCATACATCGTATCATGTACCTTTTCCTCTTATAGTTATAGTAGGGACAAACATGTACAAATAGATGTAGGACTATATAAACCCCAAGGGACTAACTGGGAACTCCCAGTTTAGTTCACTTGGAGATTTCCTCTTCAACTGCTCTCTGCTCTCTGCTGTAGTGCCTTCGCACCTTCAGCACTTACTTTTGTCTTTAACCTCTGGTTCTTGTGTAGACTTGATTCAACCCCTTTGGTTGTTTTGAGTCGTTTCAGGATGACTGAGCAGTGGCGGCGCCAAAACACCTCTGTGTTGCATTTCACTGTCGTCATATGTTTAGCGTGCACTTGAAAAAGAGTAAAGACAACCTGGGAGTTGTGATGTACTTACACTTGAAGTCGTTCTTGAGAATTCGTTCAATGGGGTGAGGCTCCATGTGACCGAGGGTTTTCAGGAGGGCTTGGGGATTCTTCTTGATTACATTCAGGCCAACCTTGAGAATGAGGTGACAGTTGTACTCAGTGATCGCATCAATCCACTGTTGAGGCGTCATCTGATATGATAGCCAGCCAAGCTTGGCTCGCATCTCCATGAAGAGATAGAACTCTTCATTGCCCTTGATTTCAAGGGATTCAGGGAGAATGCCCGTTGCAAGAGCGAAGATTTTTTGCGAGTGAGTCTCACTGGTGGTGCGTTGCACCCCTTGCATGGCCGTGTTTGTCAATGTGAGCAGCAGTGCATCAGGTGGGGTGGGTGGATCAGTGACGATGGGAGAGGAGACAGGAAGGGACCTGAAGTCAGATGAATCAGAGGTGGGATGGCAGTCAGCAGAGATGGAAGAGGGCGGTGCATTCAACTGTCAGGATTTTGGGGGCTTGGTGGTGGTGCAGCCCTCAACTGTCTCCATAGGACGTGAATCAACTTGAAGAAAAGACAAGGTGTTGAAAAAACCATCGAGTGTGGCTTGCTGGCTGTTGCCGGGCTCACCATTCAAGTTGACGAAGCCTGAGGTGCTGGTGATGGAGAGTGAGTCTGTGTCCAAGTCTGCCGCCTTGCATTTAAGGGAGGCATTGGCAGCTGCAACAGGAACGGGAATGGCAGCTGGCTTCAAATCTGATGAGGGCTACAGGGGAGCCATAGCAACTGTTGTTGATGACGAGCCCAGGTTGGCAGGCTGTGCCAAGAGGTTGGGGTCGATGTGGTACTTGTTGAAGAGGACCTCTCAACTGATGTTGAGGGCATGTTCAACAATGTCAGTTTCCTCCAACATGGACTCCCATTCCCAGCTTGATGAAGATGGACCAAGAAATTCGAGTTTCAGAGGGGCAGCTTCCTCCACCTTGAGCAGGCCATCGAAGGACAAGGAATGTTGGGACTGAAATGACTCAAAACAACCAAAGGCTGAATCAAGTTTACACAAGAACCAGAGGTTTAAAGAAAAGAGTAAGTTGCTGAAAGTGAGAGATCACTACAGCAGGAGCAGAGGGCAGTTGAAGAGGAAATCTCCAAATGAACTAAACTGGGGAGCATCCCAGTTAGTTCCTTGGGTTTATATAGTCCTACATCTATTTGTACATGTTTGTCCCTACTTAGACTATAAGAGGTAAAGGTACATGGTACGATGTATGGTGATTTTATGATTTTATGATAAGGAATATGAAATAGGAGGCTGTGCGCATAGCCTGATGAAACAGGGGGTGGCAGCACAGGAATGTGAAACATGGTGTAAGGCGTAAATGAAAAGAAGCCTGTCAAAGTGAAACATGCTGTGTGACAGCATGAGAAGATAATTAGTCTTTATGGCGATAAAGTGGAAGTGAGGTGGCAACTGTGGCAACGAACTGGAACACCACATGTCTTTGATCAGATATGATCATAAGATAAGATCTGAAGAGATTAGATAAGAAAGAGAAAAGAAATGGCTAAGTCCATGAAGTGTAGTGTCCTTGTGAGGGCACTGTAACAGCATGCAATCAGTGTCCCAATGTCTTAATTTTCGCATTTTCTAGGAGATTTATAGGCTATTTCTTCAGGAACAAGAGTACCATTGAGATCAAACATATATAAATGGCACAGTTGTCTTATAGTACACCATAGACACATTATCTACAGCTAAGAACACCTTCATATGTACTGTGGAAGCCACAATCCTGTGTTTTTGATATGTTTTCCAAAGTCTCCTAAGTTTTGGATCCATTTCCCACGCTTTTGATATGTTCAAATCACTCCACTGGCTTCAGATCTCCTTTGAGAGACTCAAATAGTTAGAAGGGGATAGGTTGTAGTGGATCCTAGATGCCTGGATAGTCCCCCTTAACATATATACATTGTATCATATTGTATACCTCTATCATTCAAAAAATGAAGAAAAGCGTCCTGGGACTGTTAAGAGGGTCCTAGAAAGCAGGAATAATTGTAGAATACAAGGGAGTAGATGTTTGATTGGCCCCCATACATGATCCCTCCAGCAAATCCATCACAAGGGACTTCCAAGGCCAAAATGCAGTCAGGGGGAGAATATATCATAGCATCCCCAGCTTCATTCCCTGGCACTTGTGTTTGGGATATGTTTTGTATATACATGAAGCATGTTTGGGTATGTACTTTTCAAGTCCATATCTCAAATGTACCAAAAATGCGAATGTCTTTTGTTTTCCCCCCTATATTAATCCCTGGCTTCTGAGGCCTTCCAGGACTTTATTTAAGCGGTGGGGACAGTATATTATAGTGAATACAGTTTGTACACACACTTTGGCAATGTATACAATCAGGGGAAGCATCTGAAGTGAAGAAAAAACATATGACCTAGAAGGTTTCTCAGAATAACATATGACTGCTTTTGGACATTACCCCTTGTGATGTCACTGTGCCTGATCATGTCATCCTATTCCCAAGATTCTGGGTCTAATACAAAAGTGGTGACTGATATATCATAGTTGTGGTGGCTGCATTGCTCAAGCATAGGATAATGGATGAGTGATGAGTATCACTAACATTGAATTTGCAATTAGAGTAGTGATGTACCACAATTGCATGCTAATTACTGTGGCAGTCATGCATGATTATCACTGTATTGACTGGATGATAATAATATGAGAATGTAGTGAACACTGTACCATCAATGTCAAAGGTGGTGACCGAGGTCCTGAGACACTTCTGAATTACCTAACTTGCTTATGCAACCTGCCGAAGGAAGCTGAGCGTGAAAATTTTGATCCGAAAAGAGCATGAACATTAGGCATTCCTAGTCTCGAACCAGCCGTTTTAGGAAGCGGTCGGGCTGACACCCGAAGCTTCCGCTTCCGTTTTAGTCTTCGGAAGATCCCGAGGCTGTCCGAGGCGAAGACTAAAACGGATGGTTCGAGACTACGAGTTTGGAACCAGTCATTAGATTAGGCCGACATGCGAACACTCTGCTTTCTAGAACTCGTAGAAGGCCTCGGGATTGCGACCAGAACAGTGTGCTGATGAGATAAGGAATTCCCCTGATCATCTGCTCTCTCCTGTTCCCCATTTCTTTCTCTTCGTCTTCATTTAGCAGCACCGCCAAAGAACACGATTCTTCAAAACTTGCGTAGATCTACGAGAACGTTACTAGGCCATTCGTCAGTACACACTTCATGTTATGTGCCAGTCGACGATCTGTAATCGGCAGAACGGAGATGAACTTGTTTGCCGACGGAAGCAAGAATAATATCTGGTCAGGTACGACCAGCGCATGGGGAAGTACCCCCACCTTCCAGAGATCGAATTCATATGGTGAGCAAGCAGTGAAAGCGGTGGTTTCAAGCACGAATCTTTATTATTAGGATACTATAGACTTGAGATCATCGCGGACGATCACGGACTAGCATCAAATCGCGCAGCAATTGGAATATGAATCCTTCAGGCACCCTATCGGGCAGTGGAAGGTACTCAACTTGAACGAAGTGAGGTATCTGTACCGGTCTCAACCGTTAGCGATGGTTCCATACAGATAAACAATACATCATGTGTATTATCTTGATTTCAATCCCTTTCAGAGTTTGACACGAACGTCGAGTTCGCACACAATTGCCGTGCAAGTGCCTCTTCTGTGCGTGGCCTGAGAATCCTGAGTGCCTTGTATGACTCTATCGTGGACAACCGTCAACATACCTTGCACCTCATCGCCGATCGTTTGCTTAGACTCTCCCTCACAGGACACGATCTCGGCCCCTTTTCCGTTTGAGGGAAGTTAGAAGGTGTAGTGGAGATTCCACGAAGTAGGTGTAAATGAACTCATCTGCAGAGGACTTCTGATTATTCATCTCTGCGTTCAGCTTAAAAGAACGTCAGAATAGGCGACCCTCGTTTAGTCGCTCTCGACGAGAGGAAAAGGGAACTAGACCTGCATGATGATATTCTCTGATTGCCGAGAGCGCTAATTAAAACGAGTAGCAACAAAGGCGGTTCCACAGAACGAAGAAGACCAACCTCCTACTTGCAGCATAACTCCTCGCCTTGACTCCCCCCTCCTCATCGTCCAGTCTCAAGTGGGAGAGCGAGATGGTCCCAGATGCGGCAAGCTACCCCCGCTAGAGTGCGTGAAAGTCTCTTGAAATGTCCTATGGGCTGCATGTCCAGGTCAGTACTAATAGCGAATTGAACGAAGGTAGAGGCTGGTCAGTAGCGCAGAAATGAAAATGTTGACCAAGAGTGGCCGCATAACAGTTACCATACAGGAAAACGGAGGGCTTCTTGCCTTTATCTGACTCAGCGCGCCGAGTAAGCGACGGGTTCATGTCCATAAATGGCTCTGAAAGAGGCGCAAAAACCAGTCCATTGACTGCGGAATGCACGATCGATATCGCACCTGCAGGGAGTCATCCTGGGGAGTGTTAGCTTAGCTGTGGCTCAATGACTTTCGAAGATGATAAGATGAGCACGAACTTGAACATGTTCTCCTTCTCTGCGATGTTGAGTGGCATTCCCACTTAGCCGTGACAAAGGACACGATGACCAATAGGAACGCGCGGAACGGCTATGACGAACCTGTGAGTGCAGTCTCTCCAATTCTTCCTTTCAACTTGTCCAATGTTCACTTGAATCCTTTCATCCTTTGTCGTCGTCATGATTCGTACCCGACAGCTATAAATCATGGTAGGTCCCATCTAATTCTTCCTCGTTGACTATTCGTCTCAGAGTGTTTTATTCGCTGTTCGCGCCATGTCAACCTACCTCAACCCTCTTCACGCTCCAGTACCTACAGCTATCCACTCCCAGTACACTGCTCTCTGTCATGCCAACCCTCCACTTCAGCCACCATTCCCCACACCAATACCTTCTTGCTACAAACGTGTTCCTCAGACACCCCCCCAACTAGTCTCCGTACCTCGCCGGGCTGCACCTTGTGTACCGATCACCTTCGACTTGATCGGCGCTGCTAGCCGTGGTCTCGGTATACCCATGCGAGAGCTGCTCGTACGATCGGAGGGTGCTCTGGAGCGCATGATCATCAACGCCAGCGAACCTGTGGGATACCTCATGGCCGGTTCACTCGGAATTCATAAAGTTTCCTTGAAAATATCGGTAAGTACAGTGCCCCGTTATCTGGCCTCGCCCTGACGCTGTGTGCTATACTAGTGGCCAGGCTATGACCACGTAATGTGGGCTCCTTACCTCGACCTATTTTCGTCTGCTGGCCCTGTGACACGTGGCCAGCTTGCGTTCCAAATCGCGCACGCGTTCAACGAATACGTTCGTGCTGTGAGCTGTGTTTTGCTCTTCCTTGACGCCCAATTTCTCATCTCCGGCTGTTTTGTCAGCAAACCACCGGTCATTCGACCATAGCAGCTTGGCGCCTTGGGCCCTCTGCCGGCATAAGCTTCGAGCGCTTGGTTCTCGTCGCACTTTGGAATGTTCGTGATGAACACTGGATGGCGGAGGTCTATGTCGACCAACGCTGAGTTGGTTTATTATTCGCTTTTACCCAGCATCTATACCATGCTAGATTGCATCATGGACGATATTGTAGCCCTACATTTTGCACTGTAAATCATCCATAGGCCATTTAATGCTACGCGATACTTTGTTCGCTTACACCATTTGGCTGTGATTGATAAGAGAACATTAGCGCATTCCCCGCGAGCATAGGAATGCATAACTCCATATATACCTGATGACGCAAATTGTATTCGGTTGCGTTCAGTATGACTCGGAGGCGCTGCACGGACCTAGAAAATGCGGTACACTTTCTCATTGTTGCTGGGTTTCCTACAGCACTGTCTTGGCGCCCGAGGCCCATTATAAGTTAACGCCCCAGGACCCTCCTCTGCCTTGGGAAGAAAGGCTTTATTTCCCGGCCTCCATAATAATGCCAGACGGCTTAGAGCTCAACGATCTGCCCATCCCTGCTCTACGACGCGCTCCTGGCCTCCTAAACAGTCACGGCAAACCGGTGCCAGAGACTGTCATTTTCGCTGCCGATTCGGACAAGCAAGCGAACACGGACGTCCGAGATCGTCAGGGTAACACCAACCTTCGCCGGTCCATCTCCCATCGCATTTCTCGAGTAACAACGACAACGACTGCTCTCGGTCGAAATCTGACTGGCTCCCTCACTCGCCGACCGCGTAGCTCGAGTCAAAGTCGCGTCGGTGATATCCAGATTAGGAAATCGGTACACGGAAGCGAAGGCGTAGGAACGTCATTGGCTCCCGGATCTGCTGTCACTCATGCACGCGTCGCGTTCGAGACAGCCTCGTTTACTTCCGCTACCCAGTCAAATCCCGCTCACGATCAGGAAACCCTGGTCATGAAGACAGAGATAACTAACCGGCACAATGCAAGTGGACATGGTGTAGGAAATGGCAACGCAACGACGAGACCCGTTGGCGCAGAGGTTCCAGTGCCGACGCTGTTGCGGCAAGGTGTCCCAATGACCAAGGTCTCTGCGAAATCTCAAAAGTGTTATATCTTCAAGCTGGACGCGGATCAGGGACGGATCATCTGGGAGTCCAAGAAACTGAGGATCAGTACGTGGTACCAAAATGTTAACCCGTTGTCCTGTCCTGACACCTGTGACGGCGACAGTTCCTATCGAGAATATTAAAGAACTCAGATCAGGCTCAGACGCAAGATATTATCGGCAGCAGTTTCAGCTCGCTCGAGAATACGAGAACCGATGGATCACGATCATTTACGTGCTGGAAGGACAATACAAGACCCTTCACCTAATCGCGTCTTCACCCGACACTTTTCACCTATGGGATATCACCCTGCGAAAGTTATACGCGATACGACAGGAGTTGATGACGGGGGTGGGGAACGAGGAGATCCGACAGGCCGTTTGGATAAAACAGTGTTGGAAGTCGTCCGACGAGCAGAATGACCAGCGGTTATCGTTCGAGCAGGTAGAGAAGCTGTGTAGGCGATTGAATATCAATTCATCCCAGGAGGACCTCATGCGTATATTCACGGTGAGTTGATCCCATTGCTCTTCGTTCAGATCCCTGACGATTGGTCTAGAGCGCGGACTCTAAGAATCGACGTTACCTCGACTTTGCAGACTTTCAAACGTTCGTCAAGCTGCTCAAAGCTCGTCCCGAGCTTGACCTCCTGTATAAGAAGCTGTGTGTGATGAATGATGGAAAGTTAACTCTCAGTGTATTCGAATGTTTCATGCGTGATATCCAACAGGTACAGAGGTCTCCTCTTAACTTCAGGTCGCGTGCTGATCTGTTTTTAGTCTACTCTCTCGCGAGCGGAACTCACGAACCTCTTTGTACGTTTTTGCACGCGGGCAACAGACGGGCCTGGTGCACCGTCTACTCCTGATGTCACTACCCTCACCATGACGCTGGACGCCTTCGCTGCCTTTCTTTTGTCTTCCGAGAATTCACCTTTTACCGACCAAAATGCAAAGATGAATGAACCCATGACGTATCCTTTGTCCGATTACTTCATCTCCTCATCACACAACACTTATCTTGTCGGCAATCAACTCGTCGGAGACAGTACCATCGAGGGGTACATCCGGGCCCTCCTCCGTAGTTGCCGTAGTGTCGAATGTATGTGCTCTTTTCTCTAACACCTGACATCGATTGCTTACACCAGATCGTCAGTGGACATTTACGACGGGGAACAAGTACCCATGGTGTACCATGGCGGAACATTGACATCCAAAGTCTCCGTTCGTGAAGTCTGCGAGGCGATTATCAAATATGCCTTTGTAACTTCTCCTTATCCCATCATCATCTCCGCTGAGATTCATTGCTCAGTGCCTCAACAAGAGATGCTGGCTTCGATCATGCATGAAGTGTTTGGGGATGCTTTGGTCAGCGCACCTCTCAAAGAAAGACCGCTAGGCGGCAGGTTGCCGAGTCCAGAAGACCTCAAGGGGAAAGTCTTACTAAAGGTTTGTTGTTTTCGTCCATCGAGCGATAACACGTCTTTACCGAGCTGTGTTCTCTAAAAGGCGAAGAACCTATACGTCTCGGAGAGTGAATCTCTCCAACCCAGAGATCTCACACTCGACGCCGACTCCTCTACCGAAGCTTCCGCCTCCGATACCGATGGTCTACACGAGATCAAAGAGGAGCACAAGAAAATCAAACTCCGAGAGATGGAAGCCGTCAGAGGTGATTCCATCCTTCCAACACGTTCCCCTCGTGACGCCTGGCTAAGCGTCACGTATATCAAACCACCAGAGTTGAAAGAAGAATTACGGAAAGCGCGGAACGTGTTCAATCGCGTTCGGGGTCGTCATGCGTCTCCCGAGCGAGGTGTATCTGCGACTGCGGCGCTCATTAGTAGCGCGACTGCGGCGCCGATGGCTATTGCGGAGCATGCCTGGAAGACGGAGACGAAGCACGATGGCAAGGTGAAGATGTCCCCTGCGCTGGTCGCATTGCTCGTGTATACCGTCGGGGTGAAATGTAGAGGGATCAACAAGAAGGAGCATTACGCTCCCGAGCATCTCTTCTCCCTTTCTGAGACGACGATCAACAAAATCATCAAGCAGGGCCCAGAGGACTTGATCAAGCACTCCAAGACGCACTTGGTGAGGACATACCCCAAAGGGACGAGAGTGGACTCGTCGAACTATCTTCCCCATCGGTTTTGGGCGACTGGAGCCCAGTTGGTGGCTATCAACTGGCAAACGTTTGGTAAGTTGCACGCACGTGTCTTGTGAGGACTGGCTCTGAAGCGACGCCTCGATAGATTTGGGGTACATGATCAATCATGCGATGTTCCAGAGGAACGGGAGGGTCGGTTACCTCCTCAAACCAGCTGCCCTGCGAAAGTCAGAAGATCACCGCAGATCCGAGAAAGAGCAACTTCACCTCCATACACAGCATTACCTCGAAGTCACTGTGCGTCGTCGCTCCCTCCTTTCTCCACTTGTTGTGCTAACACGGGCACGTGTCTCGACAGGTCATCTCGGCTCAGCAGTTACCACGCCCAAAGGACGCAATGGGCCACGAGATAACGGATAGAAATGTCGACCCCTACGTCGAAGTATCAGTACACACACCCGATTGGATCCTCCCGAACTCCTCTTCCGCCACCCTTTCCATCCCTCCTTCATCAACCTCAGCATCCTTTCCCCCCTCGTCTTCGCCCTCGTCAAACAATCGCACAGTGACGTCCCTTCGTACCAGCGCCGTGAAACACAACGGGTTCAATCCCGTTTGGCATGAAATTCTCCGTCTCCCGTTCGAATGTGTGGGTGATATGCGAGAGCTTGTTTTTGTGAGGTTCACGGTTCAGCGGGATGGTGAGCCAGATGGTGAGCCCATTGGTGTGTTTTGTGCGAGTTTGAAGAGTCTGGCGATGGGCAGGTATTTTCATTCATCGATTTACCGTGATGGCTGACACCATAGACAGGTTACCGACATTTGCCCCTCCATGATTCGCAGCTATCACAATATTTGTTTTCAACATTATTTGTCAGGTGTGTGGTATATGATGTTTGAGCACAGGAGAATAGCCGGGTTTTGAGGAGGGAAGCCTGAGGAACCTAGACGTTAGTTTGCTTTCATGCACGTTCACATTCACATACAGTTTGTATACCACATCACACTGAGAAGTCTCATCCAACTAGCAGTTATCACTGTCAAGTTCTACATTAGATATGTAATTATAATCAGTATTACACAGTGTGAAGGTAGTCCTAGATTAGTAAGCAAGTGTATAGCCACATCACGAAGTATCACTCCCTCAAGCACAAATCTATTGTCAGTACGGTGCTTGCAACCAATCTAGTGGGGAATACACGGAAAGAAAGAATATGGCTGTATTTGTGTCCATGTAGCGTACAGCAGAAGTGCGCAGTGGTTGTTGAAGTGCTACGCCATACTGGCAGTTGTTACCCGATATGGTAAGTCACGGCTCGGTAGCGGATGTTGTGTAGCTGGTAGGCTCGGGATCGAAATTTGATGCGTCCTCGACGGCGCGGTGGGTTCGGATGGTTGTAGGACATCGTGCGTGATGGGGAATATGCGGTGGTGATGGTCCATGTACGTGGTTGACGAACTTACGAGTGTACCGTCGGTTTTGGCTCAGCCGCAGCCAACGCGCTCGTATCGACTCGTTCCGAGTCGCAGTGTGCGCCGTTCGTCGTGTCGACCTTCCCGGTGCGTTCGTGATCCCCTCTGATGTGTTCCAGGTCTTCTTCAGCCCTCTGGAACTCCTCCTCGACCTCAACTCCTCGACTTTCGTCCTTCGTCCTCTCTCTCGTCCATCTCCTTGACTTCGTTGTCCCTCGGATCGGTTCGATGCGCTCGTTGAGCGTTCTCCATCGTCTCCGAATCCCTCTCGACACTCCTGAAGGTCTCGTTGAGCTCCCGTTGCGACGGAATTGCCGCACGACTCCGTTGGTGCGACCTTGCTGTTGCACCGTGCGTGCAGCTCATTCTTGTCGTCGTGGTCGTTCGTTTCGACGCCAGATGGTTCGTGGAGGCTGGGTAGTGGTGGTGTAAGGTCTGGGTACTGTCTTGGTACCTCGTCCTCGCTCGTCGTGTTGCGCTGATCGTGTTCTTCGACTCCTTTCATTGATGGCTTGCAGGTCTTCTTCTCCCCCTCCATTGACGCGTTTCGTCGTCTTTCCACCTCTCAGCTCGTCTCGGAGCGTCCCTACGGCCTCCTAACTGGTCTCTACACATCCGCAAACGCTTGCGAAGCGTTCGTGTCGTTCGGCTTCGACTTCTCCCCTTGGCTCCACCTGGATGCCTCCCACTGGGAGTTCGTTGGGGTGGGCCTTGGGCTCGTGTTCTGGTACGGTGTGTCGTCCTAACTCTTTTTCTTTGAGACGAGTGGCCAGAGGCGTCCAGAGGGCGTGTAGAGGCTGCGGGAGGGTTCGATGACAACCGCTTCAACCCTCAACTCAACCCTCGTCATCCCGGTGCCCTCGACCTCTTCGATACCTTCTCGACCGTCTGCGGCCTCGTTTGACTATGTCCTGGAGTCGTCGGGATTGTCTGGAGCCTCTGGAGGCTCGTCTGGTCGTGTGTCTTCGCGGCGCTTGGGCACGTCTTCAGTGTCTTTCGACGGCTTTGGTTTGTTGGTGGGGTTCTCTGAGTCGTCGGCCTCGTCTGGTGGCTCAGGGAACTTTGTCGGCGAGTTTTCATCGCCGTTGGCCTCGTTCGTACCCTCTAGACTCTCTCCCAACTCCTCCTCGGCCCCTCGTGATTTCCTCACCTCGACAACTCACTCGCCAGCCTGTCCAGCCTCACCTGCTCGACCTCCAGCCCTCTCGATTCCATCTAGGTGCTTCGACTGTGGTGGGGACTTGTGCGGTGTGCACGATGGACTCCATGCGTCATCATCGCTGCCTATCATCGCTGGTGAGTGTTGATGACGTTGTCGTCTGCGTCGTTGGGTGGTCTCAATGTGTCCTCATCAGCTGGTGTCAGAGGCTCAGTGATATTTTCAAGTTCAGCTTTCTTTGTTTATTCTGAAATACATGGTACTTTTGAATGTACTCACAAATTGGTGGATGGCAAGTATGTAGCAGAGTCTTTCTCATTTATCAGACTTGAAACAAAAGATGACAAAAAAAGTGACATTTGTTGGATACCAGTAAAAAGACAAGGATATAAAGGGAGATACTTGAATCATTTGGATACATGAGCAGGGGGTCATCTGAATAGAGAAAACAAGGATAAGGCAAGATGAGATAGGGAGGGAAATAACAGTGAGGGTGAGAAGAACAGTGGCAAACAGAGTGTTTACCAATAAAGAGAGAGAAAAACAAACAAAAATGGGAAAGAAAGGGTCTGCATCCGCACATCATGCCGAAGGGGTTTAGTTATATGTTAGACGGGTTAGCTGAGGAGGTGGCAGTATCAGACTTCTACGTTCAACTGAAGCATACACGGCACTTTACTTTGGGGGCGGCGTAGGAGGGCCTAAACGAGCGCATACATTCAAGCACACGCACAAAAGAAAACTCAGCATCACACAACCAACGACTTATCACGGATGAGCGACTCACCAAACAGACCCGCACGTGCAGCAGGCGTCATTGGCCTTGGCGACACAGGTGCGGGGCCCATCGGAGGTGGCGCTATCGCCGGATTAGCTGTCGAGTCAAATCCAATGCATCAGCGTATCACCCTAGGTGCAAGGCGAGGACTTACGTCTCCACTGTGCCCAGGCTGGCAAATTTGGTTTGGGCGCTTCGATGGCCGGGACTGGGGCTGGAGCAGGAGGGGCGGGTAAACCCTTGGGTGCTCGTTCGCGCCGTGTTGATTTGTGAACGACTTTCCAGGCTGGGCGGGCCTGTACTGGAGGACCGTCTTCGATGGCTGGAGGGGTTGCGGGCGCTGGGGGTGGTGGAGGGGGTTCATGAGGCTGAAGGAAATCAGTATCCATCCGAAAGAGTGTACGCAAAATGTATCAGAGGATGGGTGAGGAGGAATGGTGCCTTACCTGCGGTGTCCAGTTGGGAGAGTACTCTCCTCCGGCACCGTGCTTGGACTTGACAGCCATCAGCTCGGCGATTTCGCTGGTCGGGGTTCATAGTGCGGTAGGTGGAGTCGTCACGAGTACGAAAGTTAGCGAGGAAGGCGAGGACGAGAACATGAGATAGTGACAGTAGAGCAGAGAATCTCAGTTAGTGTTCACAAGTAACGGAGAGACACAAGCGACTCACAATTGAAGCTGCCTCCGCTCATCCCTCAGCTTACCCACCTCCGCAAGGAGGATCCGAACCTCGCTCGCAAGCGCTTTGCTGAAATCGTTGAGGTACCTGTGACCATCCATCACCACGCACACGCGACACACGCACACCACAGCACCACACAGGAAAAAGCCCAAGTGGTCAGGAACTCGCATTGCAAAGGCAAGGGATCTGATGGATGACGATGCTCACTTTGGAGGCGCCCCATTATAGGGATTGGGGCTCTTGGTCGAGGACATTGGATCGAAAGCCACGGTTAGATGAAGGTCGTGGTTGAAGCGCTAAGCGACGTCGAGAGATGAGACCTTGAGGGTTAGAGATACGTTCAATATCGTGTCTTGTGTTTCAGAAAGAGCACTTAAGAAAATAGGAAAAAGCAGACAGCGTCAATGGTCGTATCTGTTGTCGTGCACTTGAACCGTGATGGAACGAAGAGGTCAAGTTGTACCACGAGGTCACTCGCAGGCTGTCCAAAACGGCATCATCGTCAACAAGGGCTGTTGTGCTCGAAGTTGGCAGGCAACAACAAACAACGTTCAATGACAAACCGCGTTCAGCGACACTCCACCAGAGCCTTGTCCTTGGTTCACTTAGACCTTGATGGGTGCTTGGGAGAGATCGATCATCAGTGACGATCGCACGTGGTGTAAAACGAGTCGAGAGTAACATAATAGATACATGTACTTTATGACTAGCATATGGTGAGTGAGTGAGAGCGAGAAAGATCCTGACCAAAGGGCCAGCCTGGAGCCAGTATCATGATGCTACTGCACTCGTGGGCTGATATCGTGCTAACGCATCACTGAGGGATGCAAGATCAAATGAGGTGTCGAGCGCACTAGAATAGGCACAAATTGACAGTGAGGAGGCCGTAGCGATCGTCAGCGGGGTTAGATTCAGGGAAACGCTGGATGTCTGTGGTACTGACAGTCTTTTCGTGGGTGGTTTCACAGGAAGACCACCCGACTGCTCAGCTAGCCATGCTTGCACGAGGGGATGGTCACATGTCGGACAGTATTGGCACGCGGCGAATAGTTCCAGATGTCGATAGAATATTGTGGTGGGGTTGTACAGTGGTAGGGCTAAAGATCTTTAGCATAAATTTTGTCAACTGGAGCAGTTCTGGCATACCAGCCTCAAGAATCCCGTAGGCCTCACGGGGGGAAATATTCCGCGAAAACATAACTGGCCAAGCGTGAGTGATACGACCGCTCGATTGCTCCACAGTTTGCCACTTACGATAAGCGCAAACTATGATACATGCCCTAAGTTCTACGCGACACTGGACGAGCACCTGGCCACCATTGGCGATGGCATCGGTTATAAATTTACACGTTTTGGGTATCCCAAGCAAAAGGGTTTCTCGTGCGTGGTTTGGAACGTCTATAAAGCAATGCTGAAAATTTGGGGGTATTGTGGGCTTTGGAAGTTGAGCGGATGAAATCGAAAGCAAATGCGTCACTCCAAGATCCAGCAGGAGAGATTCGGCAGCATCAGGATCGCCAGGAAATTCGCTATTGTATTCGTCAGCCAAACGCTTCTAAGAAGTTTCAACACCGACCTGGTGAGGTATAATTGATCAGGAATGACGGGAATACAGTCGGTGATGAGATTGAGGTATTTGGTGACGTCACGTTTTTGTCTGCGTTTCCAAGTGATGTATTCAGGGTTGTTGCATGATGGTTTATAACGGCATTCTGCGAAAGCGTAGAGTTGCTTCACGAAGCCATAATTTGGGTGAATTAGAGGGCGGCCTACGCATTCGTGAGCTAAACTCGCTAGGATTGCTCTGTTACAACCTACGTTTTCTGACGTATTTTATTGCCGTTGAAACGGACATTCGTTGGGACATCATGACTTGAGGCAAAGGAAATACTTAGTAGGCAGAGGTAGGAAATCGCAGATGCTCACGGTAGGCACAAACGACGGTGGCACTCCTCGAGATACCCATCATACAATGTACGAGAACCCTGCCACCCTTGCTGAGGGCATTGTCGATGAAAAGACATGTCTGAGGTAGATGTATGAGAAGGTCCTCATACTCGGAGTCTTGCACCGAAACGACCATGGCATTCGGTTGTGGCTCAAATGTATGTTCCGTACAGACAGATAGCAAATGTGTTATCCCCAGCTTTGTTCGCACATCGACTGATAAGGCCGCTGGCAAACTGAATGGGATGTAAGAATACCAGAAACGCTGAGTGACGGGGGGTGCATACTTTCCGATGTATAGCTTGTCGTCGATGATCGCGTTTATGGATATCGGGGCTGCCTCCCAGGTCATTATGGAAGAGGGAGAAAGAGAGACAACAAGAGTGGAGCTGTAACTTCCTGTCCTGCAGTGAGTGTTTATATTGCTCGCACAAACATTCGACGTCCTCAGCACTTTTTCGGTCCGGCATCTCGGCAGATAAACACCATCACTCATTAATGCGTAGGTCTCAGTCTACACTTTCTTTCCAAGCTGTCGATGAGTCTCTAGTAATAACTACACACACGAATTCTTCTGTACTCGAAATCCTCTCTAGAGCGACGTGTCTCCACTCGTGCTGGTGGGGCTGATGATGGGGTATGCCGGGGTATGGCTCGCTTCAAGTCGTTAACAGGTTTCGATGACGTCTGGTGGCCAACTTTGGAACAACTGCCTCTGATACCCACGTTCAAAACAACCCTAAAATTCGACTCTCAGGTGGAGCTCCCATATGCATACCGCTATCTAATCACACCTAAATCAATCACACAAAACAGGGTCCCTTCTGGCATCTTCTAACCTCATACATATCCCACCGAAAGCTTCACCGTGTCTCCTGTGGGCTCTAGTGAAGATCGTGCATATGCTACCTCACGGAGGTATTGGTATCAACTGGACACGTACACAGGAGTTACTCACTAGTTTGAGCCATTTCAGGGCGATAGCCGGATCGGCGACCACCTTCTCTCCCACTTGCGGTAAAAACGCGACTTACTCCCGGGACATGGGAACCCAGTGTCACCTGCTGTGCAGCTGTGCAGTTGCGTTTTGTCGTGGCACCGGCAATATGTCTGCCGCCGGAGAGACTGTGTTAACAGTTCAGGTATTCTGGACCATCACCAATTTGGACATCTCTCGATGTCCTGCTGCCAGTGGCCGTCAGCGAACGATTCCCAACCGACCTCTTCTCGGTGCTAAACCCTGATACAAGTTTAGGCTTCACTCGACATGAGGTAACGGAAGGATCGTCTTTGATTCCTCAACGTGAGTCGAAGAGTCTGGGCTTGATCATCAGCCGATGCATTGCCAGTGCTAGAGAGTCGCGAATAAATACCATTAACTACTTAGCGTACAATCCTTTCGAAAATTCGTGCAGATCATCCACAATTTCGTTAAGCGAATAGACGTGTCGCATGATATCTTTGCCCTAAATCCTAGAAGTGCTCTCAAACTTATGAGTCAAACCATCACCCGCACCCCCCGTGCCCAAACAACACATCCGCATCTTCCCTCATTTTCGAGCCACCATCGCAGATGCGATCAACACACCCGCGAGCGCCCCAAGTGCACCAACGACGATAAATCGTGTATACTCATCAAACCTAGCTGCCACCGGCGAACCAACCATTGCGAGATTGAGGGTGGCGCTTCGGAAGGAATACACAACAACCCCGGTAACGAAACCGGCCACCGAGTAGGCGAGGAAGACAAGCGGAAGGGACAACATGAAACTTCGGCGCTATCGGAGGTAGTTTGTGTCAGTCCGAATTTTCTCCGAATGTGTGGAGGAGAAGAAATGGGGAGAAGAGTGAAAAAGGATAGTTAGGTGACTCACTGAAAGCATCACGAATCCCTCTGAAGACGGGGGAGCCCCCCGTGCCATCTCTGCCTTGTATCGGAAGATGGAAATGAAGGACGTGACCATGCTTAGCACAGCGCACGTGATGGCGACCAGCCCACCGATTCGGGCGATGCTGTCCAACTCAGGGAACGACATAAGTGTTACCGATGCGCTGAGAATGATCGCCGACTGCAGAAGGTAAAAACAAAAGGTTGTCAATAAAACCGTGAAGGAGGGCCCAAGCCGACTCTCACCACGAGACAAGCACAGGCACCGATGACGAATAACGGCATAGTGCTCTCCGGGAGCTGACTTCCTTCAACATCAAATCGGCCACCATACCTTGCCCGATCGACGAACAAGAATGGGATACCAAGACAAAGGATGCCCATGACGAGCTCGAATATCGTGCGGAGAATGGGGGTACGCCGCGTAGACTGTTGATACGAGAGGTCACGGGGAAGTGGCTTGTAAGGTCGGAAGTTAACCTGACGCCAGTGCGCTGCAGGGTTATCGTGAGTCACTCCATATAGGTTGTGGTGTCTTCGACCACGGGTACTCACCAGTACGCAAGAGTATGCGAGCCACCATTCGGGTATATGCGGCCGTCATTGGATGATTGGCATCTGCACAGTCTTTCATAATCAGACAGACATACACTCGAAAGAAAGAAGACCCACCGTTAAGCAATCTGAATAGCTCCACGCACTCGTCTTGGCCGAATGGTGGCGGGATAGGCGCAATGTGGGGATGCGTGAGGAGACGGTCGGTATACGACCAGTGCAGCGCGTCGATTGCCTCCTTGCGCGCAACCTCTACGACATCACGGGGGATATGTGCAGGGTGCATCTCGACAAACGTCCAG
>JBBPJZ010000454.1:0-19789 GCA_038089015.1 Chalciporus aff. trinitensis | reverse complement strand
CTCTCCCGCGGGGGGGGGGGGGGGGGGGGGGGGGGTGGGGGGGGGGGGGGGGGGGGGGGGGGGGGGGGGGGGGGGGGGGGGGGGGTCGTAAAGCCATTTGGAAGGTGAGTACGGCGGAACGGACTAACTCTGAGCTGGAGGAGAGCGGAGTCTAAGGAGGAGGGGTTGTTCAGAATGCGTACTCCGTGGATCTGATGATTCATGGGGTTATAATTTTAATTTGGGTAGAATGGAAAAAATAAGGTAAGGGTTATGTACAGCTGGGCCGTGTACTCGGTCTGTGCCTTTCTCCCGGAGATGCAAGGTGAGATGCAGATTGGGTTCGTCAGATTCAGTCTGTGGCCGCCTCCTCTCTTTCTCGTCTCCTTTGTTTACACTCATCTTGAGATGGCTCTATCAAATTGGAACCTTGATCCTCGCCTACATCCTTATAACCCATCGCCATCTCCTCTTCATCCCCTTCCATCGCTTCCTCTTCTCTCTCTCCCTCTCTCCTCTCATCCAAGACAGAGACACTCTCCACGCCTCTTCGTCGCCACAGATAATCCGACTCGGTACTACAAATACGCGTCCTGATCGTACTTGATGTCCTTAGATCAGATTGCAATGTTTGCCGAACGTCGTTTTCAACCCGGTGACCGGTTGTCGTACTCTTCCCATGACCAACTCGTTCACCCACCCTCGTCTTGGAATTATTCATCCAGATCCTCAGCCAACACTCAAAACAACTTTTCCCAACAGATATCGCCTGCTTGGAATACAAATCAGTATCCTGCTTGGTCGTCTTCCTCCGCCACTTTTCCGTCTCCTCCGCCTCCATCGCCACCTCCATACCTCGCGCTCAATTCAAACTATCGTCATTCAGGGTCCACTCTCTTCCATCATGCCGAATACCCAGCTTCTTCATCTCGTGTCATCGTTTCACCTGCGCACTCTCCGCTTTCTTCCTCTTTATCACCAGCAGTGTCTTGTGCCCGTCCTGCTCAAAATAGTTTATCCTCGATCACCAGCAATCTTAACTTGAAGTATGACAACCAATCGTGGGGCGGCGAGGGTCTTTATACTATCGATGATCCGGAAACCGCATCAAACTCCGAACGGCCTGCAAGCAGTGTGGCTACATCCCCTTCAGCACGCGCCTCTTCAATCGTCTCTACCACCAGCGTCCCTCCAGTCAAAGTAGAGCCTGAGGACTCTGTAGCCACAGATTGCTTCGTCATGGAATTTTCTTCCCCCACCCCCGCTGCTCAAGCCAGCAGCTCTCTCGCTCCCCCAACAGAGGTGCCCTTGCGTGCTACCCAGGCCAGCAAGGCGATGCGGAAGATGATGGGTGTTTTCCGCCTGAACCCTTTCTCTATGCATGAGAGCGGTAGTCAGCCCGCCGCTACCTGGACTGGCGAAGACGCTGGGCCTCTGGAGGAGGAGCCACAGATGTTTGAATTCCAGCTCGACTTACCGGGTTACGAGCGCGCAGCTAGCGAACAGCCGCAGCAGCGGTCTTCTTCCTCGAACGAAGCCGACGGTGACTTTGATGACGCCGGTAACTGGGGAGAGAGCAATGATCCGTCTCTCCATTACTCGACCACGTCTCATGCGGGTTGGATCGGAAATGAGTCGCCGGCATCTTACGCACTTCCTTCGTTGCGGCCGTATAGCCCGCATCCCCCGCTCCACTCCCCGTCGCCGTCTTCTCTTTCACCTCGCAGAACCCCCTTAGATAATGCTCCGTCAGACGTAAGCACGTTCTGGAACCTCCAAAAATGCCATTGACCCCTTTCTCCAGTACGCTTCCTCGTATACTTTACCCATGCCAAGTAGCTGTGCCGCTTCTATTGATAACCTCCCATCCATCTCAACGATGGCCCGTCGATGGTCGAGCACAGCGAACCTGCAGCATCCCTTTATGCTATGACCTGAAGCACCACATTCGCCTCGCTTCGCCAAATACTCGTTGAACATACCTGCAAGTGTCATTCGCATACCCAGTCGGGCTTTTGTATCACAATAGATTGTTCTCTGCTCCTCCTTTTGTTCTTTTATCTTATGGTTGCAGGGATCCACCATGTTTTCTGTTGCACGTCGCTGTCTCTTGTCTTGATGATGTCTTGCTCTCTTTCAGCTTTCTTGTCTACACCACCAGTACGGACAAAGACCAAATCCAATATTGATTGGCTGGAATGCATGTAGTATAACGCAAATCATACATACATTACATACTCACCATGTTTCGTTCATCTTGCATACAGACACCCTCTCTGCTCTATCGTTTATCAGTTGCCCATCGCCGCTAAATGCATATCAACTCGCAAAACACCCGCGTTTATTTTAGACTCCACGTTGACCGTGCCATGCAGTTGTACCGTCATTTCACATGTACAGGCAACCGAACTTCGGTCGTGATTTTTTTTTCTCTCCAAACAGGAAAGAGAAACATTCGGGGTGATACCAGTACGGCCGATAACGTCACTTCGTCTTGGTAGTGGTCCCTGTCAGAAGATTTCATCGTATGGCTGGCCCCACGAAACACACCTAAGCCCATCGATGGTGTCCATCATATCCACGATAGGGATCTTCCACGTTTTCGTGCCCGTTTTCCACCGGCTGTCATACGAGACCACGTTGTACATAACGCCTGTACGAAAGAAGATAAATTCAGAGCCACTCTGTCGGCCAAACTCTAAGTCGCACCGTTTACAGCCAGCTTCGGGCCCCTAGGGTCTGAGATATGTACCCCAGAGACAAAAATAATGCGTATCGTGCGTCGTCGCGTTCTGGATGCGAGAAGCACGCACCAGTTTCAAGGGTCTGGACCTTGGATCTGATCCCCCCTCGATACTCAGGCTATGTCCGGCCCTAGATAGCTAATGACAGTATTATGTTCGCGAAGACCTGAGAAACGGACGTGTTAGAAGTTCGCTCGGGCAAATAGGGTTGTACTGATTCATAGAGGTTGTACCCCATATAAGCGAGCGCAACGTCTTGAGTGCGCTCTCGAAGTTGATGATATGAAACGCCACCAAAGTGACCGGCATGATGCGGGCGGACATTCTTGATCACAACAACGTATGAACTTCAATCGGCACCGAATTCCGAATTCCGAATGTGATGGGGCGGGAGAGAAAAATGAGCGTCGATGAGCGTCGACGAGGTATGGTTGCTTTGGTTACTACCTATGCAATGTACGGGATCGCCCCTTGAATTCTTTTTGTTGGGGAGAAGAACGGTATGTGACCCCCAATTAAGACAGGGGTATCTATGTGGTCATCGGTCTGATACAGGTTTAAATAAATTCAACGAGATACCGCGAAGACGTACGTCTATGGATCTCCGCCGGTTGCAAGTTGAACGTTTTCCCGTGGGCTTTCAATAAACTCTTGAACGAAGAGGGAACTGTGTGTGGGAGGCCGCACTGGCACTTGGCAGGTGGGAAGGTAAGCTACTGACCGGTCTCCACACTGATGGGCCTGGCGAAGGCCCGGGGCCGATCTTGAACTTGAGCTAGAATTTAAGTGCTAGTGCGCTCACTCCTCGTGCACTTCTAAATCTTCGGAGCACACAGTGGGCCATGACAGTCAGCAAGTATTGGAGAGCACAGAGATGGGAACCGAACCGCCCGCAGAACCTGTGCACGCGGCGTAAGTTCTATCAACTTGGGGCTCAGCTTAAAATCCGCCCGATTGATCATGACTGACAGAAGCACTTCGTCGGGGGTGGTGCGCCGAGTTTGAGGTCGCAAGCGAGGGTGCTTCTCCCAATCACATGGACAATTTTGAATTATGCGTCGAAGTGTAAAGTTATCCTTCTCTCCCCTTACTCTGTCTCACTTCAGTCACACAGATTAACAAAGACCCCAATTCTTTTCGGGTTATCTTGGTGGCTGGGAATGGATCATTCCATATCATAGATCCGAGTCGGTTCAGGGGCATGGCGGAGAATGTACTCCATGGCGAGCTCCGAGTTCCTGGTCACTCGTACCTTGGGCACTTGGTACGTGTTTGCGCCATTCTTCAGATTTGTCGAGCCCCACTGGCAAGATTGAAACTAGTGGGTCCAGTGGTTTCAGTTCAAACCGATTGAAACGCCTGCAGGTACTTCGCCGTAGTACAACCTCTTTTCGATTATAACATGGTGCCGATTGGACCGTTGTATCACAAGCTTCAATGTTGGGCATTGATGAAAATCGGTTCCGCCCGTGAGTACGGCAAACGAGGCTGTGATGTGTATCTCGTGGTGAGGTATGTGATCCTTCGGCTCATTACCAGTGTAGCACGGGTTGACAGATCATATCAGGTTGCGGTGACCCTCCGCCGACTCCAAACACTGCTACAGCTTTGGGAGAACGTTCGTACCCATGCAGTAACTAATGAATTTCAAGCACGCGGGTGGAGCCAGTTTTCATCTCCTTCGTCCGATGAACGTGGATGTGTGATCGCCGCGTCCGGGAATAGACGTGTATGTACTTGGCGCAAAATCCATGCACATGGAGCGCCCTCGCGAGATTGCGAACGAAGGGGTTGAGCAACTCTGGGAAGTATTCTCGAAAAGTGTTGCCGTTCTTCCTAACCTGATGTTGATTTCTGGCCAATGTTAGTTTTTACCAGGATCTCCTTTTACAGTGTTAGCACTGTTGGCAGATCCAGCAAATCCCGGCGACTTCGCCAATGCAGAAACAGAGAAGGCTGAAGTTAGCTAGTGTTGAAAAGTTTTTTTTCCCACCGCAACTGTATTCTGTCAGATGGGGATAGCTTGTCGTGTGCTGACATAGATTTATGGAAACCGTTATAGGCTGTCTTCTCTTAATAGAGATTTAATCAATCGATCGTACGTGTGTTTGAAACCTTCACGCACTCGAGAAGCCTATGCACCCAAATATTTTCCCTGAACATTCATCGGACAAACTAACAAGGGGGGTTGGTTTGTTCACCACGCCGTAGGTTGCCCGAAGCAAAATATGAATTGATTGATCCGCTAGCTGATTAATGTGACACTAAGTAGACAAACCGATGACAGGGTATGCCTACACGGTGTTAATAATCTCCTTCAGGACGCTACTCGAGATCTTTGAAATAAGACCTCTCGAATATTGAAGCGAGGACAGATTCCTGGCTGAGATCATCTGAAGAACTCGATTTACAAATTGTGATATACGCACAGGCAGGGTTCTCAGAGTCGCGCGAGAATTCGAGGCCTTTGAAATAAGACGCTGAACGTTGAAGGGGTGTCAACAGAGGGCGACCATTATGTCTAACTTGATGAGATGAGCGGCAGAATACCACCTACGGACGACCATGCGTTCAAGAAGACTTCTCGGACTCGCTCGGCTCTTCGTTCGGAAACCTGCGAAGGAATTCGAGACCTTTGGATTACGATCTTCTGTATGTCAAAGGGTGGGGAAAGGGAGGCAATGATTCATGTCGTCTGAGACGAATTTTGAGCGGTCGAGTTGGCGAAATTGCTTATTCTGAAAGCTGTGCCCTACTTCAAAGGTTAACGTTGCGGCAGTAAAAACAAACGAATTCAGTCACAAGGTTTACCAATCGCAGGTTACCGAAGTTGGTTCTAGGCGCGAAGCGGAACCATAGAACAACAGAAAACATCTGATGGTGACATCTTCGCCTGCCTATCTCGCAAAACAATTGCAATGATGCCTTGCCTGTCAGAGCCTGGAAAGGGTAGGTCAGCCACGCACTGCTTTTTCAGGGTCCAATTGGATTAACTCCCTGAACAACACAAACAGCCAATGTAACGTGGTAAGAATTACGGAGTTGATTTACAAAATAGGCGCACAGGACTCCTGCATCAGATTTTCAGGTTTAATAGATGCCAACCAGATATGAATTCTAGTAAAAGTAAGTAGTGGGGAGGTAGAACAATATGGTCACGTAAGCAGGTCGTGCTCTTGCGTATGGTCTATGATGGCAGTGGCGTTCACTCGATCAACAAATGGGTGCAGATTCGAGATCATACCCAGTGAACACGAACACGAACACCTTGAGGTTGCTTGACACAACTATGCGCTGTGACGGTGGTTACCCACGGAGAATGTTGATGGGAACGCCTAAAGTCAAGTGGGGACAAGGCATTGGCTGGACTGACCAGCGGTATCTCCGAGGGCATGAGATCCCTGTACTTTCAACTTAGACTCGGCCTGAGAAATATTTCAAACGACCTGCTGCATCTAAAGAGAGTGGACCCACGAAATTGGAGGAGACCAGATTGCAGGGAGAAAAAACCCCGAAGTCATGAGGCCATCGGTTGTTTTTAGGGAGAAACGTCGAGGAATTAGTTAGACCGTGGCCAAAAACAAGCCGCGAGAGTCGCAGCGGCTAGTTGACCTATTATAAAGCGTACTTTCCCCAGAGTCCACAGCAAACCTCCTCCCCACATCCCTACACCACCCATGGCGACTCTGGCATCACACTGCCTCATTTCTGTGACTTTACAAGGGATACCAGGCGATGTCAGCCCTGTGGTGGTTTGAAGTCCGCACAGCTCCCGAGTTCCGAGGCGAACGTGTCCCCCAAAATAATCCCTGGACCATGAACGCAGGAATTGGAGGGTATCTGAACGGAACGTCCAAGTGGAGAGTATGGGCTGACTTATGGAACGTTGAAAGTGGTGACTCTTGTTCTCGCACTCCTGATCCGCTGTTTCAGGTGGACATCACCAGTATGGAGATGGCCCAAACTGAATGCTGGCATTGTTACGAAAAAGGCAACCCCACGCCACGCGACTGCCACGAGAGCCAAGAAGTGTCAACAACCACGCGACCCCGAGATCAGCCGCACTCTAACAGTCTAACTGCAGTCATACATACCCTCTACGACACCGTTTACTCACAACTACCCCCCCATCCCTAATCTTCACTTTACCCTCACCCTTCAACTTTAATACTCAGCAGCATCAGAAGTTTAGTTCTGATGCTCGATAACGAGGAATATGTCCATGGTCGTCGAAGAAGCGTCGACGTTGGTGGTTTAGCGCTCGCTCTCGAAAACCAGGGTTTGGGTCATGGATGGGGCGGATGGGATGAGGGACAGAAGGGAGAGACTCGGTGCGCCAACTTTCGTCCTAAAATTCCATTGCTTTGGTCCTAAGTCGCCTTTTGCTAGCTATGCTGAACTGCTCTCCGAAATGTATACCCAGACACTGACAACTGTAAATCACTACAGTATCGATTCGTACGTGCCCGTCGCCATCCGTTCCATCCAATGCTCAACGCATCTTCTAGGTCTCCGATCGAGATTCCACCTGAAACACGGCGGCGGCTAATCCTCGAACTCGATGATTGGCACTTCGAACCTCATAGGCTGCCCGACGAAGAAGTGCTATTTTGTGCACAGATTCTCTTCGAGAGTCTGTTTCAGATAGAAAATATGCAGGAGGATACTGGCGTCTCACTCAGTGGGTCCACTACGCCCCTTCTTACGTTTTGGTGGCACCTGCTCATGTGATATGACTTAGGTGACATATCAATATTCCTGAAGCACCTCCGACGCCTGTATTGCGGACAAAACCCTTATCACAACTTTCACCACGCCTTGGATGTTCTGCAGGCATCCCAAGCGTTCCTCTGCGCTGCGGGGATCGTTCCCCCGACCACTATCCTGTGCGGGGCACTCCGCTCCTGGAAACCAGACAAGGGAGGGAGAGAACACCGACTTGCGTTCAGCCTTGAAAATATTGAACTCCTTGCGCTATTCATCGGTGCTATCGGTCATGATGTCGGTCATCCTGGCTTCACGAACATGTTTATGGTCAGTATCCTCCCAAGATCTACCGGAACCCTTCATTTACTTTACTTTCTAGAAAAATGCAGATGCGCCACTATCAACTGTTTTCGACGGAAAATCCGCCCTGGAACACATGCACTTCACCATTCTCATCCAGGTCCTCCGACATCAAGGTTTAGATAGCCTCCTCGGTCGACACCGTGGAGGACAAGCGTTCCGGAAAGCGCTAGCCAGGATCATTCTTGCCACGGACATGGGTGTCCATTTCGAGTTCATGAAGAACTTTGGACAGCTCGTAGCTGGCAAGGACATACCCCTCTGCGAGCGTAAATTACTGCTGTGTCAAGCCATTATCAAGTGTGCGGATATCAGTAATCCTGTATGTTCAGTTCCCCGACTTTTTTTGCAGAAAGGTTATTTATGTCGTTCCCGGTGCAGAGTCGGCCGCCTGGGGTATCCCATTACTGGGCAAACGCTTTGATGGATGAGTGGATCAGCCAAGCATCACTGGAAAAGCGGTGGCAACTGCCACCTTCAGTGCAGCCCTCGGAGTCCCCTCTGGCTCAAGTCCGAGGACAGATCTTTTTTATCAGCTCTTTCGCGAAGCCGTTGATGGATATCACTGCGCAAGGCATCCCAGGTCAGAGTCACAGACACTGTTCATCCCGTACCCACACTGATCGTACTGACCGATCACAGAGATGAAACGATTCGCTGATCAATGCGCATCAAATCTCGCCATGTGGGAGGCGCGACTCCGCGAGCTCACATCGACGAACGGATCCCCACCCCCCTCCCCAAAATCGATTGCGCCAGTCCGACCTCCGGCAGATTTCCTCACATCGTTTCCTCTCACATTGCCAACCTTCGTCCTAAGTTATCAGGACGAGCAACAAACACCTGGAGAATGGCATACATATTCGCCATCGTCACCGTGTTCCTCCACCTCATCTGAGGTAATCCCCGATCCTCCACTTGCGGATCAACCTTCCCCGCCTGCATCGCCTGCACCATCCGTTGGTTCGTCTTTTAATCATGCTCCTCGGTCGCTCGCCCCCCGTTCGTCCTCTTCCAGCCTGCGTACCAACGCAAACACCAACGAGGCTACTGCCACGATGCGAGCAGCCTATGAAGTTGGTGTGCGCAAGAAACAGAGCTTTCACAATTCCCACCGATATTCTTGGACTGTTGACCTCAGTCCTGTTTCGTCAATGACGAATCTTCACGCTGCCGTTGCTCCGAAGGCTACGACAGTAATGTCACCCGTTGATCCAAATCACCCTTACATTGTGACCGGACTTGTATCTGCTTTACCCGAGGAAGAAGGCCCTCATACTATCGGTTCGGTTCAATGACAATCACTCAAAAAATACCCCATCGGAGAGTTTCTCGCATTTCGGATCATAGAGGGAAAGTTAAGCATACACCCATTGCATTGGTCGCAGAAGCGGAGATGATATAGGTTTGGGCTTGGCTTTCCTTCTTTGCATTGCCAATGAAAGTCCACCATGATGTATTGGGAATGAGGTATTTCAACGCATTCTAATTTAACGCAGGTATATTTTCCAGTCAACCCAAATTGTTTTGCTACGGCACGAGCCCTTAGGTTTCCCTGTCGATTTACCTGTTGTTTCGCCTAGGAGTCTCGTTTCTTTTCGTCAACATGCAATGTACAATGCCAATTTCTTAATCGTAAAGGTACTAGTAGGGGTAGTACAAAATCCCAGTGTCTTGACCCATGTGTATACACTACAATCTCTTGGAAACAGGGCAAAAGATGTCGTTGATACTCGAGGAGAATCGCAAAGAATAACAAAAGTCATATGGTCAAGGTGTCCTCTTCGCGACCTTTGCAATGAATTTCACGAGTGCTACAATCACTTGATTGGGAGCCTCCTGTTGTACCCAATGGCCCGCACCTTCAATAAGTACGAAATCATCGTCCGCTATCCCAAAACGTTGCCTCATCTTCTCTACAGCCCCAGGGACCTGGTATACCCCCCAATCTCTCGCACCCGAAATAAACGCAGCCGGAATGTCGACCTTCCGTTCCGAAAGGTCGATGAGCTCATCCATCCGTTCCGCTGGCGGTGGTGAGCGTGCACATCGGTAATAATTCAACCCGCCCTGGAATCCAGTGCGAGCAAACTCGGATGCATAGACTCTCCCAGCGTCGGCATCTTCGGATGGCCAGGTAAAGCTCCCATTTGGATGTTGGCTTGCACGCCTCGAGATGACTTGTCGCATGTTCTCGTGAGCGGGCATGACGTAGTACTCTGGAAGAGTGGTTAGATCGCGTGCGAGGTCGTTTATCGTCGCATTTTGGGTTGAAGCGGAAGGGAGGGGATAGATGGTGTTGCTCTCCCACGCACCACTCTTCATGTGATAGTAGCCGCCAAGAAAGTTGTAGACGTCCTCCAGACATTCTCCGAGCAGTTCTTTGTTGGCATCTGGTGTTGAGAAGTAGGCGGTGTAATGTTTTCTGGGTGGTGAGAGTGAGGCGAGGGCGGTAGAAACGGCGCGAGCGAGGGTGGAGAAGGAGCTGTCCTTGGCGCTAGCGACATCGACTGTATCGTTATGCGGGGAGGCGACGGGCCGTTGAGGCCGTTCTACCCCTGAGAATGGTGCGCTCATGAATACGACCGATTGGAAGAGTGATGGGTAGGCATAGACACAGTGTCCAGCGACAGGGGATCCGAAGTCATGACCTACGAGCAGCGAAACGTGATCATGTCCGAGCGCTTTGATAAGAGCACGGACGTCCTCTACGATGTTGAGAACATGGAACGGTGCAAGTGAATCGTCGTACTGGATCGGCTTGGGAGCCTCGCCATCGTTTTGGATCACGGTTTGGCCGTACCCTCGTAGATCAGGGGCAACGACGTGGTATCCTTGGTGTACGCCCGCAAGGGGTGCGATAATCTTTCTCCATGAGTAGGCGAGTTCTGGGAAACCGTGTAATAGGAGGATGAGTGGAAGGGACTTAGGATCAGAGGTGGTAGGAGGGAAGGCCTCGAGGATATGCATCTGTAAGCCATCGCGTCCATCAAGGGGTATGGAACGTGCACGCAGAGTGCATCCTCCCTGACTCAAATACATGAGATCCTGCTGATCCATGATCGCTCGGACGCCAAGTATGAGAAATACTTCACTGTAGATTTCCGAGCTGATGGTCAGGCTAAATCCGGTGTAGTTGATGCAGGAACAAACGTCAATTCGAGCGGCGTCAAGTCACGAAAATATCCGACGGCCTCCAACATATTGACAACCTACCATCTATACATCCGAATAAGGCGGTGCCGCAATCCCTAGAAGTAGCCAAAACTCTTACCCTGTCTTGACCACAGATGGTGGTCGGAATAAGGTTCCGAGTGGCAGGGTATCATGGCCATGAGAAACTCGATCGCAGATATCAAGTCTCCGACCTGGTTCTGGAGTTGCTACCGCGTTAACGCCTCTGCTAACTCACGGTCGACAGATGGGGGCTGCGCAAGATGGGGAGATATAATTATATCTCGAACGTGGATCGGCGTCTATCTTTGGCTCTATTGAACGATCGATCAGGGGATGGGAAGGCGCGGAGAATGCCAATTCCGATGACGTCTTGAGGTCGCCAATACGTTGTACTGTGATGGTGAGTGAGATCACTGAACACGAGTACCATCCCAGTGACCCAGTCTGAAGTAGAAAGTGAGTAGACATGTGGGACCCCCACACAAGTTCATGTAAGAGATACATAAAATGATTTGCTCCGAGTGCTTAACCGGTTCTAGGCTGGCCTTATCAATGCAAGCCGGCCAGTCCAGACCGCCGCGAGCGAGCAGACGAGCACTGGCCGACCATTCGGAAGCGACGACACACGGCCGTCCATTGATCGCATGCGAATATTCGTGCATGCCTACCGGTCTCTAGAGGATATTTTTTGTGAGTTTTCGAAAGCTATGCAAGGCAATGCAACCCGTCAAAGTGGGGAGATTCCTATGCATATACTCCTGTCGACCAGACGACGAGGGCGAGACATTCCTTGATATTCCAAATTAGGAAAATCACAACTCTGTCACTCTCCGGCGTGTGTTTGCATTTGTTTGGTACACCCTGAACCCTGCACTGAGTACTTAAACTGAGCTTGACAGTCGCATGTTCGTCTCCCATCTTCATCCCCACCATCGACGATCACAATCACGCTTCCTTACTTTCACCAGGTCTGCGTTCCTCCACGTCGGCGGTATTCCCTAGCTCACCATCTCGTGATTATCTCTCTTAGATCCTCGAATATTAGACTGTAACGATGTGTGGTATCTTCGGTTACGCCAACTACTTGAAGGACAAGGTATGCCTTTTATTCGTCTTCGCTTGTCCAGTGACACTCGGTGTCCTTGTTATCGCCCGGCGTGCAGCTCCGTGTCGCGATCTGTGGTCGTCGTGTCTCATCTTTGATCTAGCTACCATTTATGGTAGCTGCGATTACGCCCATTTCGCTTCGATAACTGACAGTGATATCCTCCAGGACCGCAAGCAGATCCTTGAGATTCTCTGCAATGGCCTTGCTCGTCAGGAGTATCGCGGTTACGACTCGGCTGGTCTGGGTATTGATGGCGACAAGCCAGGCGAAGTCGTCTATTTCAAAGAGGTTGGAAAGGTTGCCGGATTGCGCAAGCGCATCGCGGAGTCTACCATCGATACCACGAAAAAATTCGTGTCTCAGGTCTCCATCGCACACACGCGTTGGGCTACCCATGGACCTCCCTCCACCGTCAACTGCCACCCCATCCGTGCTGGTTCTAGCGACGACTTCATTGTAGTTCACAACGGTATCGTCACCAACGCTGCCGCGCTCAGGCAGGTTCTGCAGCGACGTGGATACAAGTTCGAGTCGGACACCGACACCGAAGCTGTCGCTATTCTTACGAAATATGTCTGGGATTCGCAACCTGAGAAGCGCCTCACGTTCACTTCCCTCATCAGGGCTGTCTTGAACGAGTTGGAAGGCTCGTTTGCTTTCGTTTTCAAGTCCAGCCACTTCCCCGATGAAATTGTCACCGCCCGTCGTGGATCCCCACTCTTGATCGGTGTCAAGACCGAGAAGAAGCTCAAGGTTGATTTCGTGGACGTCGAGTTCGCAGGCGCTGAAGCTGATGCGATTGAGTCTTGTAAGTATCGCCGTTGCTTATTGCGACCTTCATACTTATCATCGTTTTAGTGGAACCACCTACCTCTCCAACCTCTCGTCTCGCACCCCCTTCCTCAGGTCCCAAGATCTCGCGTAGACAGTCTCGGAATTTCATCTCTGAAGATGGTACACCCCAGCCGATCGAATTCTTCATCGCATCAGATGCTGCGGCTATCGTCGAGCACACCAAACGCGTTCTCTACCTCGAGGATGATGATCTCGCGCATATCGCTCATGGTCAACTTCACATCCACCGTCTCCGCCGCAACGAAGCTGGTCAGCCTGAGGGCCCTGCCACCCGCAGCATCGAGACCCTGGAGATCGAAATTGCTGCGATCATGAAGGGCAAGTTCGACCACTTCATGCAAAAGGAGATCTACGAGCAACCGGAGTCTGTCGTTAACACTATGCGTGGACGCGTCAACTTCGATGATTACCGTGTCACCATGGGTGGTCTCCGTTCATACCTCCACATCATTCGACGTGGTCGTCGTATTGTCTTCTGTGCTTGTGGTACCAGCTACCACTCTGCCCTAGCAACCCGTGCCATCTTTGAGGAGTTGACAGAGATTCCCGTTAGCGTCGAGCTTGCTTCTGACTTCTTAGATCGCAAGACGCCAATCTTCCGAGATGACGTCTGTATCTTCGTTAGCCAGAGTGGTGAGACCGCCGACACCATTCTTGCCTTGAGATATTGCCTTGAGCGTGGAGCCCTTTGTGTTGGTGTCGTCAACACTGTTGGTTCGACTATCTCTCGAGAGACACACTGCGGTGTCCATATCAATGCTGGTCCTGAAGTCGGTGTTGCATCCACCAAGGTATGTTCTACCTCCCCTTTAGCCTTCACATGGACTCATCTCACCCGCATATAGGCCTACACCTCGCAGTACATTGCATTGATGCTCATGGCACTGCAATTGTCTGAGGACAGAATCTCTTTCACGCCACGCCGCAACGCCATCATTGATGGCCTCCGACAACTTCCCGCGCAGATTAAGACGGTCCTTGCTCTTGATAACAGCCTACGAGAGCTCGCCACTGGTGTTCTTGCGAACTCGCGTAGTTTACTGCTTATGGGCAGAGGGTACCAGTAAGTCGGAGTTTCTAGTATTGTTGATAGTACTAACGATTCCCTCAGGCACGCGACTTGTTTGGAGGGTGCCTTGAAGATTAAGGAAATCAGCTACATGCACTCCGAGGGTATCCTTGCTGGTGAACTGAAGCACGGTCCTCTTGCTTTGATCGACGAGAACATGCCAGTGATCATCGTCATGACCCAGGACTCTTTATACCCTAAGGTCCAGTCTGCGTTCGCCCAGATTACCGCCCGTAAGGCGCACCCCATCGTCCTTTGCAACGAGGGCGATGTCGACATCAAAGAAGGTGTCAAGACCATCCGTGTTCCTAAAACCGTTGACGTCTTGCAGGGCCTGTTGAACATCATCCCTCTCCAACTCCTGAGCTACCACTTGGCGATCAAGAACGGCTTCGATGTCGATTTCCCGCGCAACTTGTGAGTGCAAAAGCAGTTCATCTCGACGAGTTGCTAACTGTTGGTACCAGGGCCAAGTCCGTCACTACGGAGTAAACTCTCTCTCATTCACCGCATGATTATGGACTTTCAAGGATTACTGTACGGTCGCTTCATGGACTTGTTTCTGGTAATCGATGATGGACGCTTTGGCATTGGACGGTCTCGTTTATTCAAAAAAGTACCTTTCATACCTCTTTCCTTTCTTCGTATCGCAGCTATCCTTGTATGTTTACCTGGGATTTCTTTCAAGTGTACATGTACGGCTACCCTTATACCATTACTTCCTAGTACTCAGCCTTTAGACACCAGGAAGAAATGGTAATGGTGATTAATCTCGCGCCCATTGCACCTGAATTAGGGTTAGGATTGATATGATGACATAGCTAGCTGGCATAGCTCATTCCGACCATCATGCCTACGAAGCGGAAAGCTAGTCCTCTGAAGAGTCTTCCAGCACCCTCCACAAAGACACCTGATACATCTTCTACCCTGCAAGAGCTCGAGGACGAGCCACGCCCCGCCTCTTTACAAGCGATGCCGAATGATCTGGAGGACTGGAATGAAGAGGAGGACTCTATAGAAAGAACTTCTACTGCTATCAGTGAAGTGCCTGAAAAGAGAATGAGATCGTGCGCTCGTTCCAATTACCAGTCGTTTATCAATGTATTTACGGACTGGGCGTAGTGCGAGGTTCGATGAGCTCAAGTCGTTCAAGGGCCAAACATACGCTGGTATGTCCATTGGTGGGTCTCATCATTGGACATACGACAGTGGGCAATGGGACGAAACGAAAGAGGAGCCTGATTTGTGGAAGGTGCGTGGGGCACTCTGGAGACACGGCATTCATGCATGGTGCTGAAATTGAGTAGATCAAGTTTGAGACAAGAAAGCATCGGAATAAGCATGCTCCCAAAGGTTCGGGTGCACCCGTTGGTACGGAGTATCATTGGTTGATCGGTGAGCTGGCGGGTGGGACGCATTGACGTTACGCTTGCTCATCTTGTCCTCATGAATGGATGATAGTGGCACATCAGGTGAGCAGGTTGCTTTGGATGCTGCGCGGTGACACAACACGCTGAGTGTTGGCCGTGTCATAGTTTGTTGTCAAAGAGGATGAAGACACGTACTCGACACGAATGGAGGGTCGCAAGTACAAGGTTGGGATGTACTTGAGGTTTGCTCTCTTTGCTCACTCCCCGTCGTCGTTAGCTCGCCTATAAATCTGTCGGGTCGAATTCCTGGAGCATCAATACAGTCAAAGGACAACGCGCGCGCGAAGTTGAGTTGCTCGAAGATGCCAAGTCGCGTGTATTGGGGCTTCCTCCGGTGATTGGGTCGCAGAAGGTAAGTTGCAAGGTTGACGCTAACTTGGACAGTTCAAGTTCATGGGAACTGCCACAGGTGGCTCGCAAATGGAAAGAAGCCGGGCAGCGGACGCTTGAGCAGGTAATCAAGGGAGGAGCACATAAGAAGACTGAGAGCGAGGAGACAAAAGACGATACCTCGGGTAAGGCGTCGGTGTGAGAGTTTTGAAAACCTGCGAGTCATTTTTTCCTGGTCTGAGAGCTGAATTGGTATTATACTAGTATGCCATGGCGATGGTAAAGATAGCAGAAAGGCACAACACACGAAAAGACGCCTTTTGTTACACATCGATTCGACGTCTACCAGAAAACAATCTTGAACGCGATATGAGGGGTCGGGAAAGGATATGCGCTGCTAGAGATAACACACCTGCGTTATTTCCTTTCTCTTATTCCTCCAGCTTTTATCTTCCCCCTTTCCGCGCGTTCGGCCTCTTTCGGCCTCTCTCTTGCCGCTTGGTCTCTTAGGAGTTCTCCTTCTCGTCTCCATTCTCTTTTCTCAAACGCATCATATCCCTCCTTGGCATCTATCCATCGTTCTTGGATATCTCTTACGTTCCCTGCCATCGGCCCCGCTGCAGTGGTGAAGAGCGGGTACAGATTTGGCCGGGCAGATGGAGGAGCAGAACTTGAATCGACGGTGCCTTCTGGCGCAGGGGCATCCTTGGGGGGCACAAATGTATAGCCTGTCGCAAGGTCGATGACACGGGAGAGGCTTAGCATCGAGTTCTTGTCCTTGATGCAAGGAAGTCAGTCACAGGAATGTGTTGGACTTCAGAATGAGCTGGAAGTCTTACCTCCACTGCGAGCGTTTCAAACCCAACAAGACTGTAGTCCTCGATGATAGATATGAGCGCCATGTTTAACGCCGTGTATCGGGGCGAAGTTGTATTCAAGGCATTCTCGAGATAGGATAGGTCTTGGACCTCCGTATAAAAGTCAAGATTAAAATCTGAGTGCTTGTGAGCGAACGTATGGGAGTAGCAGCAACGTAGAAGGATTACCGAGATCACCGTACTTGGATATGATGTCGATTTTGGAGAGCACGTTGATATGTGGCAACTCGAGTTGAAGCATAGTTCGAAGGGAGAGGAGGAGGACGGACACGTACTTGGCGGGGTCGGTAACGTAGTGAGCATCACATAGATGAACGGCTGCTAACTAGTGTCTCAATCAGCAGTGAACTCAGGATCTCGACGTTGATTACGCACCCGAAATCCAATCTTTGCAAGTCTCTGAATGATCCGTTTCAATGATTCGTGGTTTGTTCCCAGCTCAACCTGCCCTGGTATATCGAACAGGACATACGCATCTGGCCCCAACTCTTTCAGCCTTCCTTCCAGCCAGTCGAGATTTGCCTCGAGGTATTCCATGCAATAGAGCATGCCACCGTTTGGACCTAGTCCATGAGCGTCCATCGCATCTTGGAGGGTGATTAACGACGCGATGTCGATTGCACATGGATATGGGATGTTATCGTTCGCAGGGTCCAGGTTGACGATGGAAATCGGACGCTGAAGGGCGGTAAATAGCTGGTATTTTCCATAACAATACGTTGACTTTCCACTCCCAGGAGCGCCGCACACGATCTCGCCGAATGGCATCGTTGGTGAGCCTGATGGTGGGACAAGTAAGAGTTCGGTTCATTCCAGCCACACTAGGAGCCCAATCCCAGTAATGTCTTTGGGTACACGACTCAACCTCGGATTCAAACGATCATCAGCTTTTTTTCCTCCCCTGCTCTCATTCATTTCCGCCGAGATGCAACGATTTCTTTGATGGAAATCACAAGGATGACTCGTAGTTGGTCATTCCGCAGTACCTTGTCCAACAAGTATGTTGGCTTTATGGTGACCAACAAACCGTGAAACACTCATGTGGTTCGGAATCCTCGTAGGCGCCTGAGGCTGTACAAATCATCACGACGCGAAGAATGAGGAAAACATAAGGATCAGAAGATGTGGTACCATGTATGCCTCTCGTCAAGTTCCTCCCAGTCTATCATGCATGAGCATCGTGCGTGGAACATGGAGTTTCAGGCTTGTCGCTTGCCTCTCAGCTTCGCCTGCATCGAGATGGACGAGACTAAAGTCTAATGGTGGGTCTTTCTTACTATAGGTCAGCGCGGTCTGTTTCACTCCACTCCGCATAGGTAATCGGACTTCTACAACCAAGTGTAGTGATTAGATCTGTATGCAGGAGAGACGACAATAGATCGATCGCCTTCCTCAACTTAGACTTCCATCTCTGGGGAACAGTTCACGAGTGTAGCCCATTGCTATTCTTTGCGTCTGGCCGCCTCTTTGCAACTGTGAGTCCGTCTAATCTTGCGCTGGAAGGATTTAATATTGTCTTCCATAACCTCGTTATTCAGTCCTGTTGATGTATACTTTCGTTTCAAACGGACAAAATAGGTTCGCCAAGAGATGGTGCGAGAACGATATAAAAGCCCCTGGAGCTTGCTAGGAGGCCATCATCACGTCTACTCCTCAACCTCCCTCTAACTCAGAGCCCCTTTTTGTGATCTCAATGTCTCCTCTCTCACCGCTCGCTTTGGCGGCGACGGCCTTTGTGGTGGCCTTGACGGTCCAAAATGAGTGCGGCGAATCGGTCCTTGTAGTCACTGACACCTACAATGGACATATTGACAACTACGTCACCATTGGTGCGGGTGCTTCAGCCAACATGAGCATCAGCAGTGACTGGTATGGTGCCATCAAAATTGGTGAGCTACCACTGTTCGGAAGCTCTTACGCACATCATACGCTAATAGACTGAAAGGTACTGGCTGTAACAGCGATGGATCCTCCTGCACGACTGGTGGTCCCAGATGGGACGGAGAGACCCATTTCAGTAGGGCTAGATTCAACTACGTGAGCCTAGATTCGTTACTCGAGGTCGACAACAGACTCATTGGCTGTAGTTTTATTTTTCCCATGTGGTAATCTACGATCTCTCCCTTGCCTTCGGCTACAACGTCGGAATGGAGATCTCTGCCGCTGACGCTAACTGTGCCACATTCGCGTGCACTCTCCCCGATGGATGCGTAAGCCAATCGCCGCTCATGATCGTCACTGTTAATCATTGGGATGCCATAGCCCGTGCCCGGCCCGGTGAACGGCATCTGTTACTCTGGTTGCTGTTCCTCTGCTGAGGCTTGTAGTGGTGGTGCTTTCTCAGCTGGCGGGGGAGGATACGTCAACAGTCGTGGTCCTGGCCCGTACAGTTCTTTCTACTATGACAATTGCCCGAATGCATATGCGTTCCCTGATGGTGATGGTAACGGTGAGGACTGTTTTGCAGTTTTTGCCCTGAATGTGGGCTGCGGATAAACACTTGCTGATCGTGTTCTTTGCTTTGCAGAAGGTTATCCACCTACTGGCTATGTAGGAGAATATTGCGGCAACACTGATATAACCCTTATGCTCTGCCCTGGATTCGCATCCAGCAAGTGAGAAGATTTTCAGAGGTAGATCTCAGGTAGATGTCTGAACACTGGCACGGAATGAAAATCGTGAGATCCGAGACAGTACACAGGTAGGAAATGTGCCGATACAGCTTGAAGATCCGTTCCCTTCCACAGGAAATACATAGCCTTCTGTGTTTTGTGACAGTGACCCTTTTTTGCCTTTTTGGTCCACCATCATCCAATCAACCTCCGACTCCGACTACAGAATCTCACTCAATCTTTCCGTTCGCAGATTTCCCCCGAGTCAGAATTCAAAATATTCGCTGTTCTGGGTGGGTACGAGCTGGTAGCTGCGAGATCTCCTTGAGTATCGCAGTGTTGTGTCCAACAAGTACCTCGGCTTACAGTGACTACATGCAGCCGAACAAACCCTTTCATCGGAATCATAGGTTGTACAAGTCGTCACGACGCGAAGAATGAAGCAAATATAAAGATCGGAAGTGACACCATGTATTCCTCTGGTCAAGTTCCTCCCAGTCTATCCTGCATAAGCATCGTGCATGGAACACAGATTTTCAG
>JBBPJZ010000453.1:0-19794 GCA_038089015.1 Chalciporus aff. trinitensis | reverse complement strand
ACACAGATTACGATATTTTACACATACTCTCTCTGTCTGACATATGTCCAACTAGGAGAGAGAGGAGTGGAGGGGACTCTTGGACGTTCGATCCGACACTGACGGTGTCTCGTTGCCCGTACACAATGACGTCATATAAGATTCGAGGGAAACTGTCGTCAACGAAATATCCTGTGGTGTTCGACATCGCGTTGGTCGCGTGAAATCATCATCTGGGTCCGGGACCTCCGGTCTTGGGGCGGCGTCAGCTGCGGGGCTGGTCCCGCCGGGTAATAGATATCGGTACGTGTATGTCACAACGACCAAGGAGTTGCAGATAAAGAGCGACAGCACAACCTTTGATCACAAGGTTCGTGTAGTCGCGTTGAGATAAGATTGTTGGTGACATGAGTACGAGATGAGTGGTAGAAAGAGGACAGACTCACTTCGAGGTTGAGACTCGTGGTCATAAGGAAGAAATCGGAAGAAAGCCGGGCCACAGTATGAAAAAGGGATGCAAAGGCAAGGATGATGCTTGACGCAAAGATGGAAAGGATCATTCGCCGTTGACGTGGTGGCAACTTCACTTTCCAAAGTACGCGAAGGGGAAGTGCGACGAGAATCCCGACGGAAATCATATCAGCTATGCATCACAAATTCAGCTCCGATTCATCTAGGTCACATAAGGAGGAAGGCGTTGACTAACTTATGGCTTCGATTAAAGCAAACCACAGCGCCAGCGTGCAGTATGCTTCTCCATGCGCGAGTGGATTGTGGTGCCAGCTCGGAGTTGAAGCACATTGCCAGATCTTTATGACCGTGACGATTAACCAGAACAAGAAAACCAATGTCGCAGAGCCGAGTGTACACTTGAGGAAGGCGGAACCTCTGTCGATAACACGGATGACGGAGCATATGATGCTCACCCGCACCGTCCTAATAGATCGAGTTGAGGCGTTGACCCAATGCACAAGAGGATGCGTACCTACATGACAAGTGAATTAAAGGTAAGGGCATAAATCCACGCGTCGATGATTTGCCGCGTTCCATCTAAACGTGAATCAGTTATCAATGGCACCCTGAAAGAGTAGTCGACGTCGGGGGCTGACCATGCTTAGGATAAGTCAACCCAGCCAACAACCAAGCAAGGCTAGTGAAGAACGCAGCGGCCGCAAATACATCCTCCCACCAAAACCGCCCGATTCTAAGGCGAAAATATAACCTCCAAGAAGTCAGAACAAGTCCCAGAACGACTAAAACGCGTAGGACGACTGACGACAGGGAAGAAGTGGGTTGAGCAACGTCAAGTCAATGCTAATCCAACTGAAACACACCTTGGACAGTCCCGGTACCCATCGTGATATTGAGGCAGGTGCTTCAAACGACCCCGGTGATCCACCACACATGCGGCGAAAGGTCTCAATACGCAAGAACACCCTTCGTCGTCACGCTTGGAACAGGGATGGAAAGTGTCACCTTTAAGTCACTCCGTAACCCCAGATAGAGATTAAGTTGGTTGACGTGGTCGCACTGAATCGACGGAGGCCTCGAGCTCGACAGCGGCACGCTTCGTTCCATAAGCCGATGCCCGCCGATTCCGTACCTCAATCTGCGCAGTGGGGAGGGCTAGACCGGCGGTGGATAGTCTAAGTTATCAGTACTTATGGGACTTCCGAGGGCGTCACAGCGGGCCGTAGAAGTTGACAGCTCGCAACAAATTGGCCAGAACTTACCCGCCGGCTTTTCGTGATAAAATCCTCACAACTTGATGCGCGGTGGGAGATTTGGTCATGATCCCGTTGTCACATCAGCGACGCACCGCACATCTGCCCGCCAATAACATGCGAACTCGCTCGGCCCTTGAGGTTTCATGCTTTCAAATCCATCCAATCTCTGGGCAGTCGGCCGTAGGCGACGATCTAGTGCAACCTGAAAAGCCGGGAAATAAAGGCGAGGGTTGCGGCAAACTCGAGATGGTTGGTCGGCGCAAGTGGTTCATTTATCTATACAAGTAGAATGTACCCCTATCCATGTATCTACTACAAAAAAGAAACGTCTGGTATGCGATGTGGTGATGCAATAAAGAACTAATAACGTGTCGGATCTGGCCCTGGCGAAACATGATTACTCGTACCCAGCGATACCGCATCTAACCTGAACTCGACCGTCGTCAGAGTCCGACTCGCCAAACTCTCCATCCACCTCGTCGGTCGCGTGAAATCATCGTCGTCGTCGATTGCGTTGCTGTCCACCACAACCCCCCCAGAGCTGGTCTTTACAGAAAACACGTAGCGGTACATGAACGTCACGACGACCAACAAATTGCAAATCAAGAGCGATAGCACAACCTTTACGCGTGATCATTCATGTTGTCAGCATCATGGGAGGCTCTGGAACAAGCTGAAAGACTCGAAACATGAACGCACTTCTATATGTAGACCAATTGTCATGATGAGGAAATCGAAGCATCGCTGGCCGATAGCATGGAAGAGCGATGCAAGTGCGAGGACGGTGCTAGACGCAAAAATGGCAAGGATCATTCGACGTTGGCGGGGTGGTAATTTCACGTTCCATAGCATGCGAAGTGGGAGTGCGACGAGAACCGTGACGGAAATGAAGTCGGCTATAGATGTGGGGCGGAGATCGTGATGGCAACAAATCAATCGCAAAGAAGGATCTGTGCGACGTGACGCAATACTTACTGACGACTTCGAAGATGGCGGCCTGCGCCTCAGGTGTACAGTATGGTTCGCCATTCGCGATCGGATTATGATGCCAGGTCAAAATTGAAGTGCATTGCCAAGTTTTCAGGGTGATAAGTATCACCCATGATGAGATGATGAAAGCGGCAAAATAGAGAGTGCCTCGGAGGAGAGGAGAACCTCTGCTCGCAAGACGAATTATGGAACACAGGATACTCATGCGCACCATCCTAATATCGAGATGTCTAAATGAGAAATACCGGGCAATCAACAGGTGGACATCCACCTACATAACGAGGGAAGTGAACGCGAGCGAGTATATCCATGCCTCGATGATATGCATGGTCCTATCTAAACGCAGGTCAGCCTTGATCGCCATAAGATCACTCTCATACTGACCACCGTCCGAGTCAATCCATTCTGATGATAACCAGGCTATACCCGTGAATAACGCAGCCGTCGCCCACGCATCCTCCCACCAGAATCGCCCAATTCGAATGCGGAAACATATCCTCCATGTCGTTATCACGAGTCCCACAACGGCGAAACCACCCAAGATGGCTGAGAAAACGACAGAAGATAACGTAGCAATCAGCCATGAGCGACGTTCGTTTCGGTTATCCGTAAATGGCAGACGGAAACGCACCTCGCACCAATCTAACTTGGGTGTCAGCCAGGATGAGCGGTCAGTTCGAAGGAGGACGAAGAGGTTAGACTGGCTATGTCAACCGACGGTCCGCAATAGATGGTGATATATAATTCATTGATTGTCCTCCCCGTCGGATGTGATTTTACCATGTTCCCGTTCATTGCAAAGCATCCCCACCGGACCCAAGGACTGATCAAGAGCGCTCCCAGGTGGTCCCCACACTCACCATTGAAAAGTTAAGCTCGAACCAATCATTGATGGGGAGGCTAGTGGAAGATCCCAGGAGATCACTTGGATATTCTGAATCTAGCTTTATTGTGATGAACTATCTACTGTATCGGCGGCCGGTCGAAGGCCCATCAGCGGAACCATTTCATATGGCAGCCGAGCCTAGCATCGGTGACCGGGTGCTATAATTTAAGTCTTGAACTCCGCCGTCGTCCTCCCCACCTACATCCGAGTTTCTACTTCAGGTTCAAGTGAGTCTTGACTACGAAGCCAACAGATTCTATGAGTTAGGAACACCCACCTACGCGCCATACTTGACGGCCAACGCCTCTGCAATCGCCAACGAATCTCCAGTCGCATCCCGCTCTGGCACACCCCTCTGCAGATCCCATTTCTCCCCAATAGAAATCATCATGTTCGTCACCGTAGTGGCATTGTACGTCGTCCCATTTTGCTTGCAACCCACCAAATATCCAATGAAGGCATCCCAACGAGGTGCGTAATACCCACTGACGAGTCCTGCCCATTGCTTTGAGGCATAGTCGTTGATCTGGCCTGTTGGACCCCAGAGCGTGATCTGGTTACGAGCGGTGTATTCCAGGTAGGCAGCGTACGTCGCGTTGTCGGCTGACCAGCCCAGAGCGGCATTGAGCCAGTTAGATAGGAGAAAGTGAGAGTCCGAGCCAAGGACTCTGTCCAAGTCGCTCAGGAGATCCAAGAGAGGCTTGCCTGCCGCTTGAACGGCAGACGCACTCGAATTCGCCGAAGAGAAAGTGCCAACGAGGGTCTGATAGAGGCCGATGAATCGGTTGGCAAGCAGCTGACGTGTCACGTCCACAACATCGTAACGGAACTCTGGAACCGACGCGAGCTCCGAAGAGGCATTGGCGGCCTGGAGCAACATCTCCAAGGCGGGGACAATGGTCGTGTTTGTGTCATAGGGCACGAGGGTGGGGTGATGTCCAGTGCGGTTCACGAGGCCAGTTAAGGCGGGAGCAAGCTCGAGAATGCTCTTGATGGTCGCTTGTGATGAGGGGTTCTGGTTGCTGTACACCGTGGAACCAAGCAGCTGCCAAGCATTAACTGCTGCAGCAGGGAGCTGGGGAACGTTGTATCGCCTCGATACCCACAAGGAGACGTACGACGTTCGGTTGATGACGGAAGATGACCACGCCTGGTCGAGGAGGACGTCATAAACGATCTCATTGCCTTCCAAACCCTCCGGTGTCAATCCCATACCAACCATCGTGCTTCCAGGAGCGGAGAGTGCAGCCAGAGGTGCTGCCGTGATGTTGACAAAGTTGCCCTCCAAACCCATGTTTCCTCCATAGTCATGAAGCTCGCACCAGACCCACTGTTTGCCAAAGTAGGAATCCAATCGCTGCCACTGAGGCTGTGCCTCGCTGTAGAGGTCCAGGATGATCATGCTGTCGTTGCCTGGAACGCCCCCGAGATAGGCTTGGACGAGCTCTGCGGTCCAGAACGACTCGGAGCTGAAGAACAACCAACCCTGCATCATCCAGATGGCTTCTGGATCAGCTGCGCGCAAGCTGGCAAACGTGTTGGCGCCAATGCTCTGCAAGTAAGTCGCGTTGTTGCTGTAGGGGTTGTTCTCGTTGTATTGGTCGAGCGTGTAGATGTGGGTCACGTTTCCGTAGGCAGCAGCCTGTTTCTGGATGAACGACTTCTGGAGAGTTGTGAAGAGTGGGTCGAAAGGTTCGAGGAAAGAGTCGTTTGAGTAAGTCGGAGGCCAGCCGCTCCAATCGCCCCCAACGATGATAGAGGCGTTCGGGTAAAGAGTGGCGAGCGCACGAGGAACGAAACCCGTGAACGAAGGAAGAACAGGGGTCATTCCGAGCTCGACCATACGAGGAATGAGCTTCTTCTGCAACGCAAATTGGTCATTGACCCATTGCATAGGCAGTTCCCCTCCCCAGCTACCCTGAATGTTTCCGAACCGGTTCCAAGCCTGGAACGGTGGTCCAGATAGGAAGTCCATAATAGCAGAGTCGTTGAGTCCGGCTTCACGGAAGACCTGGATGAGCGTGTATTCGTAGCCAACCCATGCAAGAGGGAGATTGACACCACGAAGTGCCATCCAGTCGAGAAGGAGTTCCCAGTCTTGGAAAGAGTAGAACGCGGTGGTGTAGCTGAACGTGACTGTGTTGAAGAAGTAACGGTACTTGACGATGGAGCTGCCCGTCACAGGTTGGCCGACGGAAGGTAGTTTGTGGGGGAGCTCATCGAGTCTCGAACCTGTCCACCAGATGTCGACACCACCATACTCCGTGAGGTAGCTAGTATAGACAGTCTCTCAATCACTTGAACACGCAAGACGAGTCGAGAGGAGCACTTACGTGTACAAACCCCTAGCACAAGCGCTGACTGACGTACACTCGATATCGATCATCGCGGACTGTCCTCCTTGCGAACGCCTTCTTTGCGAGTTCCCATCTTGCGAAGCGCTAACCGAGTCGCTCAGCGTGAAGCTATCGAGAGTCCCATTCCCAGCGGACGTCAAAGTAAAATTAAAAGAGTGGCTATGGGATGGAATGCGTCTCTTGACCAAGTCGTAGAGACCGTTTAAGCTGCTGGACTCTCCAAAACCCGAACCCAAACTCTTTTGAGTGGCTTGTACCAAGCCTGTAGCGGAGGTGAGAGCGATGACGAATCCTGTGAGAATTCTCATCGCGACGCCTTTTCAAGTCGAGAGAGTGAGGGATGAAGAACTCGTCGTTGGGTCGGAGTGGCTGTTATATGGGGACCTCGAAAACACCTTCTCGGTTGGACCTGTCAGAAAGAATGATATCGGATGAGACAAGATGTCTTGGGTCCACGTTGGCATCGGGAATAGTCCTGAAATATCAGACCCTACCTAGTATGAGCGTTCATCAATGACATTGATGACTTCCTCACCATTGGTTCCTGAGAAATTCTCAATCCATCAACGCCTTGTACCTGACTGAGCAAGAGTGGATAACCCTGGGAGATGATGCATTGTCAATATGCTGAGAAGGCGAATCCGAAGAGAAAAACATGCAAATGATCATAGAGTGAATAAGCACTAAAAGGAACTGGACTGAAGACCTGACAATCCAACGTGCTAGCCGCGTCGTTGTTAGCAACCACAAACCCAGATCACAAACGTTGTACTCGTATCATGTGCTTCAAGTCCTTGAACGACAGGGGTTAATTTTACTACCCAACCAACATCACTCGAAATCGAATTCAACGAATGTAGTACTCTAACTTAGACAAATAGTCAATGCAGTTCCTACTGCACTTCAAGGAATGTCTACGATACGCTCAAATAAAAAAGGTATATCATAAGTTAATCATCGTCGCCAACTGGTATCGGGGCACCCATTGGGCACATGAACAATCAGAGTCAACCCACCATCGCAAACCGAACGACAGTCCGTCGCCCATGATACCACCGATGGGACTCATCGGGCACAACCACCACCTCGAACTCACCAGAAAGCCTCTTGACAAGTGGGACTGCGGGAGAAAGGGGTCCAAGAGTGGCGCTCTTTGATTCTTCGCCTGTAGATCCCGACGGGAACGGCGTACCTGGCTTCGCGTCTGCACCCATTCTCGGAGCAAGTGGATGAAGCTGTGCGAGCAACTCGAGCGAGCACGTAAACCGCATAATGATCCCTCCAGAATCAATCGCGAAAGCCGCCGTAGATCTACGACGTGGTGAAACTACGCGTCAGTACCAAAAAATCCATCGTTGAGCACAGAAAAGACGATTTTTCTCACTTGAACTTGGCGCGCAACATACGCTCCAGATCTGTTACAACGACAGACACCTCTTTCCGCATCGCGTCCACGCTGTTCAGATCCAGAGGTTGCTCGCTCCCGAACACTTTTCCCACCCCCTCCCCACCCTTGGACGCTCCCCTGGGACCCGTGATGATCGAATACTCTCCCGCAAACTTGAACATCATGGGGAACTGTTCCGGCTTCCACTCCCCACCTCCCCCACTCCCTCCCACTCCCTCTCCCGCACCTACACCCACGCCTCCACTCCGCCACCCACATTCCGTCAACTTGGTTCTCAAAAACAAAATCTGCCCTTCCACAAACCCCCTCAACTGCCCTTCAAACGCCACTCCCAACCCATTTCGATGCTGATACGCCTGAAACCTTGGCACGACTTCATGACGCTGTTCGTACGACGACACCGACCACGCATCGAAGGATTCGCGTTTCCGACGGGCTTTGCGACGGGCATGTGAGCGGCATGAAGGACAGGTTTTCCATTTGTAGGCGGAGGGCAGGGGGATACGGTGTCGGCAGTGGGGAGCTGAACAGGCACGGGAGGTTGAAGGGGTAAGTGTGGACGCATCAATTTCTGGGAAGTCAGGATCGGGTGTAGGACTGGGTGAACGCCATCGAGGGACATGGAGATCAGGTGACGATGATGGTGAATTGAACGAATCTAGCAATTCGGTGACGAATGGATCATGGACAAAGGTAGGAAGGAGAGGGGGGACTTACCGAAACCAAGCACACTCCGTAACCTTCTATACCGCGTTTTTTGATACTCGTTGTGTGATCTCCGACATGCCGCACACGTCTTCCATGGTGAGTCCTTTGGAAGAGCGATGTTACATCGTTTGGAAGTGCATTTTCGAAGGGAAGTGTCCGAGGGAAGTCGATAGATGAGTAATGGGATGCGGATTTTGAGATCGTGGGCTTTGTTGTCCAAGCCTGCCTCGAACCCCGAATCTGACTCCGAGTCCGAGTCTGAATCGTTGCTGTCGGACAGGTCGGTGAGGTCACTGTCCCAGCCAGGTATATGGCGTTCAGTTTCGCTACTCCATTTGCTAGGGGGAGAACTCTGTGGAGGTAGTTCTGTGCCTAAAGCATCTTGTCCTTGCTCCTCCGGTTCGGGCGTCGTTTCAACAAGCATTGCAGCCACCTCTCCCGCTTCAACCGACGAATCTTCAGAGGTTGTCGAAGTTGCATCTGGGCGTCTAGAAGGCCCTGGATCTTCCAGGGTATCCCTCTTTCTCTCCCTCCAAGCGTTGAGACAGCACTGGACACAACGCTGCATGCAAGTCTGATTCGGCAGCACTTCCGTACAACCCGGCGTCTGACACTGGCGCTATGGGAGAGCGTGTTAGAACTACTGTGCGCCTGAATCTGAGCGAGCACTGGACCTGTGGATGATCATCTACCGGAACAGCGACGTCGTCTAGAGTGGGAATGATCTTCAGGCCAACGTTCACTAGCTCGTGTAGTGACGTCTGCGGAGACCCTGACGTCGCTGGCCACTTCCGTACAACTCTTTCGGTATCCTGGACAGTAGTAGAAAGAATGAAATCATTAATATTGTCAGTTTTTTTTCGACAGAGACCGTACCTCTGGGTACATGAGTTCAAGATCCCCATTCTCGTCCTCTGTTGGTTTAGGTCCGGGTCTCTGAGACTCTAAAGGAGTGGAAGTGGGAGGGGTAGGTTCAGGAACGTCCTATGACGAATTAGAAAACGGCAATCGACACAGGGAATGAACGAATACCTCTGGATAGACCAGATCAACATCCATATCCTCCTCCTCCTTGCTTTCAGCTGCAGACGCCACCGTCTTCGCTTTCTCAGCAGCTTCCCTCAATAAAGACTACATCCCATCGACATGAACATGTATCATATGACCAACAATCAACGGTGAACTCACAGCACGAACAAGATCAAGCGACTCTCGAGGAAGCGAATACGTTCTCTCCTTGGCCCTCTTGGGGACTCGTTTCGGAGGAAGCACCATCGGTGGTGCAGGGAGTGGTCGACTAAACCCCGCACCTGCACACATCTCACACATGTCCCCATGGGCGTGTGAGGGTATTTGTGCACCGCAACCGAAACGCATACATACCCTCAGCATGTCGGCACCTCGTCTAAATACAGATATGTTCACGTGCGCATGGGTGTTCGCGTCTCGAAGGGGTGCCAGGGCCGGTACCGAAGTCGGAGAGGAAGAAGCGGAGGACGGGGAAGAGGAGAAAGGCGTAGGTAGGTGTGCGTACGAGAACCCGAGAGAGAGAGCTGGGATGCCAGATGTGGTCGGTAGAGGTCTCACGACGGGATACGGGTTCCCTACAGGATTCATTTTTAGCGTTGCACTGCGAGACTGACAGAGGGGACAAAGGATGTATGAGGTTTGGTACTGGGTTGGGACTTGTAGCGGGATACGACAGGAGGCACAGCGCACAGACGTCTTCGTCGATAATTTAACCTGGGATATGAATGGCGCGCATCACGGATTAGCGTGTATTCCGAACAGTAAACGGTCACGGAGGGTATGTCATCATATCAGCGGGTAGGCATATGAATGCGCTCACGGTCTCAACCCGACAAAGGACAAAGAGCTCGGATCTTCCGAAGAATAAAATCACTCACCACCGAGGTCGATGAACTCCCAACCGCATTCCCATCCCCTTGCACCTCCTGACCCGCCGATCCCCTTCCTCCTGCCCCTCCCTTCTCCCCAGCATCCTCCTCCTCCATCTGCATACACACTTTCCCGTTCGAACTCGGCACCACCACAGGCAAGGACGACCATTCCGGGTTAATCTGAAACGATCTGATTGTAGGCGCTCTAGACGCTGGCGGCGTCAATGCGGTCTCGGCTCCGAGCCTACTCATGGCATGGGCACTGATAGGGATATCGATGGCTTCCATCTGAATCACGAGCGCTCAGGAAGTGTCAAGCGCGTACCGTGATGATGAGAAAGGAGGCCTTGAAAGTTGGAACGAGGACGATCGATGAGTCGATAGCCAAATGCCTTACCAATGGATCTTGGGTATTTTCAACAGGCGTCAAAGGGTCTCCTCGATGGACGCAACAGGCGCAGAAAGCATGCCAGCCACGATGTCAGGTGTCCGCTGTGGAAAGAAAAAAGACAAGGAAGAAAAAATGGAGAGGTTAACGCAACCTTGGGCTGAGTCAAAATTTTGCGATATTGATCGCGGTTCTCGAACCGAATATCAGCGGCACTATGTGGCCATTCAAGTTGGCAGGGGAGATGATGACATTGTTATTTTTTAAAAATCATCATCATGGAAACCAAAAAAAAAAAATGGAGCCGAGTGTTGACAGGAAACATGGTAGGGTCAAGTTGACCCTGGTCTTTGGTCGGAGAGCGTTCATGTTGAGATCACCATAGTACCATCGTATGTACTCGTGTGGTGTAACGAGTCTACGTTCACTGCGCACAGGTCCACGGTCAGCTATAGGTACTCACCTACCCCCGTAGAGAAATACTTTGCAAGAAAAAGTGTGATAGAAATCAGAATTCAAGGCATCAAATACAATAGCAATAGCCAAACCATCCTCCTCACTGGGCCTCTCACCCATCCAACTCCCCAGCCCCTCCCTCCCTCTTCGCCTTATCATAACACTCCAACGTCACACTCGCCAAAAACCCTGGTATACACTGCTCCTCCTCCACCCAATAATGCATCAACTGCGGCAAATCCTGTGGTCCCCCCTCACCTTGCGCCACCAACTGCATCTTCGCACCATCACCATCCGTACTTGTCTTGCTCAGCGGTTGGAATACGAACGAGGCAGAGAGATCGTATATGGACGTCACTCGCACCTGTCCGTTTGGATAAAAGGCAAGTTTAAGACCGAGGATCGAAGCGATTGCTTCTCGAAACTCGGCGCTCTTGGCAGTGAAGACCTAGGATTAACGTGTGAATTCCGAGGATGATGGCAGCGGTAGGGAATAGGACGTACCTGCTGGAGTCGAAGTAATCGTTTCTCCTTTTGTTTCACAACTTCTTCCAGCTCTTCCTTCTCTTTCTGAAGTACCTCCCAGCTCTCGCGTGGGACAAGCTCTTCACCTCTCGGTGCACCCGTCTCGGTTGTAGCGACCACCCCACTGCTCTCGAGTTCTCTCAGTCGTTTGATGAGCGCCTCGTTCTCGCTCTTCAAACGATCCATGACTGACTGTCGGAGATCCGTCCACTGTTGAGCAGGGTTATCGCGAAGACACAAGACGCGTATGCCCGGAGGAACGTGATTGCCTGCGCCAATCTTCCCCCGCAGCTCGAACAGCGTTTGCTCCAACTCTTCGACTTTATCTTCGTGCACTTTGACAGTCGTGCGCGCTTCTTCGAGGGCTAGACGAATATCGATGTTAGCGCGTAGACTCTAAAGGCCTAGTACGGTCAGCTACCTTTGTTTGCCTCCTCGGCAGCAACCTTGTGTTGCTCCATCTGCTGTCGTAGGTCTTTCCGCGAGAGCCTCGCGCCCCCCGCACCATCTTCACTATCAATGACATCCAGGGCATTTTGAAGTTGTGAATTTGCAACCTTGTACTCTTTGAGTGACTGTTCGAGTTGGTGGACGCGCTGTGAAAGACCATTCTCCGAACTCGAGACTTCACGAGAAGCTTGATCTTCAGCTGTGAAGCTCGCCTAGAACAAGATCAGACATCGTACGAAGGGTGATGGACTGTGCGTACCACGAGGGCTTGCAAGAACCCGACTTCTCGTTCGGCGAGTTGGGCTCGTTGTTCGCGTCGGACGACTTTGTCTTTGAGTGACTGCACCTCGGTTTGTAGAGTGCTTATTGCCCCTTGTGACTCTGACAGAGATTCGTTTACGCGAGCCCGCTCGGCTTCAAGACTCCGAAGGAGAGCTATGTTTGCGCCATGCTCTTCTAGCAGTCGTGCATGTACCAGTCTGAGCTCTGAGAGATTCTGGACGACCGACAACGAAGCCTTGGAGGGTGTTCCAATCTCATTAGACTTGTTTGCCCTAAAAAAACGCGTCAGCGACCAACCTGCCAGATTGCATGCTGCGCACCACTCCTGTCGCTCTCGTCTCGCTGCTTCCACCTGTGCCTCCAATGAAACAACCTTTTCTCTAAGCTCGTCCGCGACTGCCACCTTTCTCTCTAATGCTCGTTTTTCTTCACGTAACACCTCGAGATTCGCGTGTCGGTCTTTATATCTCCCCAGCTCTGCACTCAACTTCGCGTTCGTCGTTTCGAGCGATCTAAGATACGACGCCTGTCGATGAAGTTCATCACGAATAACGCCCCAATTCTCATCCTCATCGCTCCTTCTGACCATGGGCTCACTAGCAGCCTCCATCTCGTCCAATTTTTGCCGCAACGCATGGATCGTGGCCTCACGTTCGTCCGCAATCGATCGATACCCCACGAGTTCTTGTTCAAGTTCCGCATTTCGTCTAGTTAACGAGGACGATTGCGCACGTTGTGCAGCGATGAATTGATCGTGCGTTCGTTGGAGCTCTGAATAGGCTTCGTCGAGCTCGATATTGTCATTCCGAAGCTCCGCAAGCGCCTCGCGCAACGAGCTCAGATCCACCTCTGCCTTTCTCTACGCCGGCCAAGCAAAAAAAGCACGTCACGATCTGTAGGGGACGGCAGGCGGCACACGCACCTTCTCCTCCGCACTCGCGTCACGCTCTCTCTCCTTTTCTTCCCGTTCCGCCTGTTCACGTTCTGCAAGGAACCGTCGATCGCTTTCCAATCGCTCGATCTGAACTTCTTTTTGGCGGAGTTTGTTCTCGAGTTCAGTTTTGGATGCTTGAGCGGCGAGGAGTTGACGTTCGAGAGTGGCATGGGCCATGTGGGAGTTGAATGCTTGAGATCGTTGTTGACGTTTTGCGCTTGAGTGTTGGGGGTCTGTGTGGGGGGTCGGCGTAGTCAGCGAGTCGGATACATTGGGAGGGTATGAGGAGGGGATACTTACCTCGCTCGAGTTCGGCCATGAGGGAGTCTCGTTTGGTGGTGGTGGTGGTGCGGGAGAGTGAGCCTGCTGTTAGGAGAGCTCTCGATGATGCGCGCGACGACGAGGACGCGTTTCCGTTCATTGTCGACGACGATGAGCCCGAGTGGTAGAGTAGACTAAGACTAGTGTAGACACTAGCAAGTACTGTAGAGTAGTGTATGCAAGTGTAGGACCACGAGCCGAACAGAGTCCAGGCCTTCCATAAGTGGACGGCCGCTGATACCGGTCTCTTCCCCAAGAGGTCGCTGCGCCGTACTAGTACAGCACCTCGTTCAACTCGAAAAAAAAAACCAACCTGACCGCTCAACCAACTCTCACTCATACTATGACCGACGTGAAGATGGAAGGGAGCGACTACGAGGACAACGACCTTGCTGAGGAGGAATTCGACGAACTGGAACCGACCTCCAGCACACAACCCAAACGAGGTTCCAAACAAAGTGGTGGATACATCCTCAAGAACGTCCTCAAGCTACCGCGCGCGACGACCTACTCCACACAGGCCCTCTACGGTACGCTCGTTCTCCTCTCAACTTAACCGTGATAGCATTTCTCATGCCACCAACCCAGACCAGATTCACGCAGGCGATATTGATTTGGAGCCCGAATACCAACGAGGTATGTGCGACAATATCGTACAGAGTGATGCGTGGGCGGGTAATGTATGCCACGTTCAGACGTCGTGTGGCCCGAGTCGAAGCAGATTGGTCTCGTAGACTCTATTCTTCGAAACTTTTATATTCCTCCGATCATATTCGGTACGTTCACTTTCCTTTCGGGGCTTCACGACCTTCTTTTGACTTCGTCAGTCGTACACCAGCACGATGATGGCGCGGAAACAAAGACGTGCATTGATGGAAAGCAGAGGTTGACTTCTATCCATAGGTATGCTCATTTTTTGTGTCATGTTCTGTGGGCGCTTAATTAGATGCAGGTTCATGGACGGACTGGTTCGTTTTGCTCTACTGTCTATGTATTTTTGCGTCTCACATCTGTCGGCTCGTATAGATACCTCGTAGGTCAATTCCCTTGTGTATCCGTTCATGCCTCTCATGGCGTTCGTCTGACAGATAGGGATCCGTGAGTTCGTTGGGCTGCACTTACGGGCGCTCGACTGACGTGAACACGCTAGGATGCTCGGTACGAAATACTGGTACAAGAATAGTGCAACCTCGCAAACGGGGAGGAGTGGAGGACTGCTACCCGACAAATATCGACGACTATTCGCGAACAAGCAAATAGTGTGCATCGAGTACCAAGATCTTGCCGACGCGGACGAACGAGAGATTTTCCAGGTAAGCGCCCCCACGACCTTTCCTCGTCACTTTGTAGTGCTAACCTTTGTTCATCTCAGCGAGTCCAACTTGGAATGGCACTCACCCCCGCAGGTGTGTACCCCAGCTTTATGTTTCCCAGTGTCCTCGTTAACACGTGTATTCTAGAGAAACTCCAAGTCCTCAACACACCCATGTCCACCTTTGTGCGCAAGATCCAATCCGACTATCTTGGTCTCGAAAGTCCTCTCGGCAACGATGCCCTCGATTGGGATCGTTCCCGTGGTGGTGACTTCCGCTGTATCACCCAAGCCATCTACGTCATCGCCAAATACCCCTCCAGCGCTACCATTGGTGTCATCACTCAACTCGAGAAATGGCTTCACAACCCAACTATCAAACCCAGCGGCCGTGGCAAGGGCAAGAAGAAAGCCACCGCGAACGACAGTGGTGGTGGCGGCGACGAAGCAAACGATCTCTCAAAGGATGACGTGTTCTTAACACGGATCCACGACACCTTCCGAACGCTCTCAACGCTCGTGAGCGATTCCCATCTCCGACCACTCTTTTTGAAACCCGAATGGCGGGTCTCACCCATCGAGTTTGTGATGATGTGTTTGCTGATCTCAGTGGAGAAGGAGAACTTGACGCAACAGGCGTTGGCGATGAAGATAGGAGAGATGAGGGTGAGGGTGAGGGCGGAGCATTTGGATATAAGATTGAATGGGAGGGTGGCGAAGACGATGTTTGATTTTATCAAAGGCGAACCGGTCATCACAACCACTACCAGCACGAATGATGTGAATGATGGTCCTGGTCCGTCGGCCTCGTCATCCTCGTTACCAACGGAACCCTCTGACGTTCTCGATCCCTCGCAAACGGGTATAAAACGGAAGCGGGAAGAAGACGACGTGGGCGCGTTGGAGCTATTAACAAATTGGAAGGGAAAGGAGAGGAAGCAGGATGATGGGGGTTGGTCAAGTTCGGCGCCGACGCCCGTGCATCCGCCGTCGAATGGTACTGTTCTCCCACCTCCAAGACCAGATCGGTTGTTGGCAGTGAGAGAGGCGAAGAAAGCGATTGCACCGCCGAGAGTGACACTGCCAGGGGTGCCGCCCACCTCGCCTGCTTTGCTGCGATAGGGCAGAGGTGTGAGTAGGTGTTTCCGTATCTCACATCTCGACTCCCTCCCGCACACGACGATCGGGGGGACGCCTCCAAAGTGGCTGCCCGGCGCCCAGCGACACTCACCCTTCCCGACTGTTCCTTACGGGCTCATATTCGCATTCTTCTTGGCCGTCGATTACTTATAATATGTACATTACCATGTGGTGACTTGCTTATCTGTTTTGCCCGGCCCGCCGTTGGTTATTCAGGGATTGGTATCATAACCCGTTCGTTCGGTTTGATTCACTCTATAGCTACGATAAGGCATGTACTTAGATCTGGCTCTGCTGCTGTATTCTTTTGGTCCGAGTATCCCCACCTTTAGAAAGCTGAAAATAGCTCCGAGGACTTGCCAAGGGGTAATTCCTGGTACATCACGCCACTACGGTGCCATCCAGAACATGCCAGGGGTATCAGTTGGTCAGCGCATGCTTCGCCTTCGACCATGGGGATGGTGTAAAAATGATAAGCCCAGCCAGGCCCGACCCATGCTCCAATTTCTTTCAAAGAAAGATAGAGAAGTCATGCATCAAACACGTACCACTGGTACATCAAAACCTGCCGGTATCATTCTCCCGGCAACCCATACAGTAAGTCGTATTTATGTAGCTTTCGTGCCTGAAACTCCGGTGCGGAAGACCCATTAATGCATTCGGGTCACGGGCGGGCGCTCGAATCATCCCGTATATTGTTGCTTCGTGCGTCACCGAAAGTAACATGCCAGGGTATACATACGCTCCGTCCTTCTTGCCGAAGAAAAGATGTCATTTTATACGATGCAATGATGTTGGACAGAACTCAACTTTTGTCACTATCGCAACAACTGCTCGTATGATCGTAGAAATCTTGGCAGAGATAGGTCTCAAGTACTGAAAGGTTAACCTTATCGCGTTTGAAGTCCAAGGAGGTCATCGTGGACTCGGGCGTCCATAGGCCTCCGTTTCCGATGCGCATTTGCGGACCCCGACGTCACCGTACGCGTCAAATGTAAAGTCGTAAATCATCATTCCTGTCTTCCTATTCAACCTACCTACCATCTGTCGCAGTTCGGCGAGGATGTACTGTACTTGATAGTACGTGTGCGAGAAGGACCCATCGTGGGAGGTCGTAGATTGTCATCGAGACTCATGTATGTGCTGAAAAAAAAAAGTGAGGTCGTGTGCCATACGAATAGGTCGCTTTCCATGACGTACGGATATACAGATGCAGAATGGGGACTGGAGCTCGTCACTGGCGTGGACCGGGACGAATTCAAGGCCCGTCCTGTCGCACCCGGCGCCTGGGCGGCTTCCATGGAGGTGCAGATCGGCATATTCCCCTTCCAGTTTTTCCACCATCTTTTTTTCTCGTTACTGTGACACTGTTCATCATGTCATACATCGGACAAAAATATCGGAAATGTGGTTTTTTTTGTTTTGATGCGTCATGCAACATTGATATCGCTAGTGTCGCGTGCAGTTAACCTTGGCTCGAAAGAGACGCAGATGCCAGCGAATTTCGATATGCCCGAGCCACTGACAGTTTCTACACCCACGGCTTTTGGTCAGGTGTACGGGGACCTTTTTCTCAGCGGGTCAAGTTGAGCATATGCATCGCGGCATGTTGCGTTCGTGTGAGTGTGGGTTCCTGGACGACTCGAATAGGTGAAGCTGATCATCGACCGGCAAGGGTTCAATTTGAGAGTTTACACGGACGGGCAGTAGTTTGGCTCGTGTGTCTCTCAATTGCCAAGGTCATGTGCCCACATGCACCACCTGTCAGATGCAGCGTCATTTCAGTCCGTCTGTCGAGTTTCGACACGAGGTTGAGGTTTATCAGGGGATATCTGTCGGATGCTTTTTGCGGCGGAAGACAACTCAGTTGCGCAACGGGGTCGCGTTGGTTGAAAGGGAACAACCTGCACCGCCGCGAGCTCCTGGAGATGGCTACGGATGCTCGTATTCAATTTTACGTTTGTGGCCCTGTTCGTTTCATCGTCATGGACGGTAAACTTTCACACATTCTCAGACCCCCGTGTTTTGTTGCTCCATGACAAGGTGTACCCGTCGCAAGGGACGAGCAGAGATAGGAGAAATGATGGCTTAACGCGTAAGATGTCATTCCCCGCACATGACACACTAATAATAGTGCTCCCGTATAAGTGGAGATAGATCTCAGTACCAACTCGGAGTAAGTAAGTTCACCTGCATACATACCTCAGTAGCTAAGACGTGCATCATATTCCTCAAGGGGGGTTGACATGTGTGCGCGTGTGTAAGTTACAGATCTGTCCTTTTCATGTGCAGGTCGGCCAACATGCCATTCATGGCGGCCTAAGCCTATTTACCCCTTCTCGAGATGGTCAAGTGCTCCCAAAATACGACTCGCTAGGACGATGTCCCGCGTGCTCAGCTTCTCTTATCAGCTCTGACAAGCCATGCGAAACCGGGCTCGGAAGCACTCCGGGGAAGGTTCAAAGAGCATGGATGTTTTCCCTTCCAATTATCAATCCCCATTCCCTTCCCCACTTTGAGTGTAGGGCTGGATAAGACTAACCACTGACCCATGGCTCACGAACTTGGGGATGCGCGGACCAGTCTGGACTATGAAAGGGACGAGAAGGGAGAAGGTAAGGGATCGGTCCTCAAGAAATAGTTTCGAGAGGGGATGCTCATGATTAATTCATTTAGAGGTCTACCTTGCTACCGTCGCTGACTTTGATGACCCAAACATTGACCGCGATGCTGCCCTTGCAGGCGCACTAGGTGAGCGTGCTTGATGTTTGTTGCACACGAGTGACTGAGTGGATATGTGCGTCTCCTTTACAGAGGATGATTCACCATACCCTGAGGTGCGATCTGCCGTGGCTAACACGGATGACCCCGATATTCCTGTATCCACTCTTCGCGCTTGGGTCATGGGTGTTATTTGGGCTATCTTGATCGCCGGGTTGAACCAGTTCTTCTTCTTCCGTTATCCCTCCGTTACGATATCAGCTCTCGTTGGACAGTTGCTTTCTTACCCCGTTGGTCGTGGGTGGGCGATGGTGCGTAATCTCCCAGATAGGATCTGGGAGAGCGATCTTTTTCTCGAGACTAAGACGTGAATGGTTCGTCATGGTAATAGGTGGTCCCTAATTGGCGTATTTTCGGTATTTCTCTCAACCCGGGTCCGTTTTCAATCAAGGAGCATGTTCTTATCACAATCATGGCCTCTGTCGGTGGATACTGTACGTGTCTTTGGCATAACGTCCGACATTGAAATTTCTGACTGAGCTCGTGTACAGCGGCATACGCGGTATGTTGACTTACTCGGTATTTAGCCCAGCTGCTCTCACACGTTTTCTTCTCAAGACCGACATTATTGCGGTTCAGCGTGTTTACTATCACCAGACTTACAACTTCAGCTGTAAGTCTCGTCATTCACTCCAGGAGCATGATTTCAACTCACTTATATTTGCAATCTTGTTTACATGCTATCTTATCACGCATTCATTGTGCGACCCTGCATAATTTAATTTGGTCATGATCGTCCACGGCCAACCCTGTCGATCCATTTAACGGCATTCTCGGACCGCCGATCCCACGCCTTGTCGATTTCTATACATCGAAATATCTGGTTGCGTCGTCTTGGCCTTTGACTTACATTAGATCAATGGATGCTTGTAATGTCCACGCAGTTGATTGGTTTCTCCATCGGTGGTATTCTCAGACGATTCCTCGTCCAACCTCCTTCCATGAGTACGTCTCTCTCACCCTAGCTCTCTCCACCACTTCTTCGGTTAATTCGCGGACAAATTTCGCTGACGAGATATGGTTTTCCAGTCTGGCCGGCTAACCTGGTTATTTGTGCGTTATTCAACACACTCCATGCCCAGACCTATGCTGGTATGGGCACGCGAGGTGGTATCTCGCGTGAACGCTTCTTCTTGTTCGCCTGGTTGGGAGGCGTATGCTGGTACTTTGTTCCTGGATACCTCTTCCAGGCATTGTCCTACTTCTCTTGGGTATGCTGGATTGCGCCGAACAATATTGTTGTGAACCC
>JBBPJZ010000452.1:0-19811 GCA_038089015.1 Chalciporus aff. trinitensis | reverse complement strand
ATGACGAAGACGACGACGATTCGGAGGACGGTCTGCCCCCTCAGTATGGGATATCAAGCGACCACAACGTTTATTCGCATCTGGCATCAAAGTACCACCCGTCTTCTCAGTCCATCCAACCAGGAAGCAGCCCCATCGTCGACCAGTATACGCTGATATCCTTCTCCACGGGTACCATGCTTGAAGATGATTTTACCCTTTCATGGTATAACCTCCGCCCTTACGAGCTTCTTGAGATGCACCCAGCCGGCACCATCATTTCACTGCCACGGGAGATTCTGGCAGACTATATCCAACCGTATTTTCAAGCCAAAATCAGGGCTTTGCGTGCTGTTTGGAGTCCCAAATCTGGGCGTTTCGAAGCACCTGGGACTGACAGTCTGCACGAGCTCAACGGTCAGAGAAGTCAGGACAAGTTTGGGCCGCTCTTAGATGCTTTCTCGCACAAACAAACCAGCTTGCAACCAGACAAGAAGCGGAAGGCCAAAGTGGAGTGGAAAGATCGCTGGGTAGTTATCAACCAGGGAATTCTCTTCCTTTGCAAGGAGCATGCGGTACATGATTCCCTTCCGAATTAGCGGGCCACACTGACATCTCTCTCTCAGACGAACCCTCCTATTCACCAATTTTCATTGGCTACAATGAGAGCCCTTCGCGGCGCCGACACCCTCGAGCGGACATTTTCCATTACTGCCGAACCCCGCGTCGTTTGTATCAAATTTCGCACCATCCAGTCGGAACCTGTGATTGGTGTAGTTTCTCCTCCCCCATCAGCGCCGTCGTCTCCCATATCCGAGAATTGGGGAATCAGCGTCAACCAGGATCCGAAGGATACATCCCTGCATCATGTAGAAGGCCTTGTGCCCGAACCAAAGCCTAGTGCTGAACAAGAGCACCCAAGAAAGGGTTTGGGTAAACATAAGTATGACCCAGACGATATCTACAGAGGGGAAGGGGAATGGCTTGTTCTTGACGTGCTTGATGACCATGGTGGGAATCCCCGGGTTTGCTCAATGAGGACCCATCCTGACCTCATATACCCTTGCAGCGCTTTCAAGTATCCTTCGCATTCTTCACCGTTACTCCCCTCACCCAATTTCATCATCTTTCCTACCCTCGTCTTCCGTTATCACTGTGGCCAACAATCCTAGTGTCTCGCCGTCGGATTATGCCTCATCATACGACGCCATTCCATATCCAGAATGGCGCATGCACACCGCTGAGAATGCTCGCAAGGCTGGTATGGGAGATGTTGGCAAACCAATGGCATGGGTGCTCTGGACTGAAAGGGGCGTCGGAGACTCCTTGATGGGCAACATTCGTCAACATCGTCATGCGTTTTCGCAGGAGATGCAGTACAAAGCTAGCCCCATTCCCTTGCACACATATCTCGAATCTGAAGGTGGAAGTGACGATGAGGAGAGTGAAATGGAGTGGGAGGGCTGGATGAGAGACCTGGAGCGCCAAGGTCGGATTAAGCAACGGCCAGACAAGGTCGTCAACCATGGTCATTCCAGACAAACACATATCCACACCAGTATATCGTCGCCACTACCCTCCCCACCTCTGTCGGATGCATCTTCCTCGGGGTCACCGAAGCTCAGATCGCCGCCCTTGTCGCTTCACTCTGCCTCCAACTCCCTCTCAGCCCAACCTCACACACATTATCCAAATATCAGCAACGTTATTCGGGGTACTACTAGTCCTCGAGGTTTTATTCCGACAGACCTACCCCGCTCCCCTGAGAGGATCAGAACGACTACTGTTAGCACTGTTAGCGTCGGGCCTTCTAGGCGACGTTCCTCCACCGTTTCCTCTGAAATAGCCTCAAAACGTAGTCAGGATAATCGCAGACGAAACGAAGAGTCGTCTCCAGTCGTCCTCACAAATGGCAGTCGGGTGAACCCGAAAGTCGTTCGAACATCGCCAGGTCTGCGATGTGTACCAAGCGCGTCGCTCAGGCACGCCAGTTCAAGTTCAAACTTGAGGATGTCGTCATCATCCCAGCCATATGTGTCTGACGCTGGTGATCATTCCCCTAGTCAGCCAGGTCCGTCCTCACCGCCAAAGCGTCAAAATACGTTCATACGTGAGATGTCCCTACGAGCTGGCAGGATCGTTAGAGGGCTCGACTCTGCGATAAATTTTGTGGACGAGACTGCATGAATGTTTCAGTTTGATTTATTGTGCTCTCTATTGTGCACGTGTTCTTCTAACTTTCTCTCCTAATTCTATATAATGTACTGGACATTTACAATACGGAACCATCTATCATACTACTCGATGCTGCTTGCATGGCTGCGTTAGAGGCTCGCTGTAATGCCGCGATTGCTGCTTACGGAAACTCATCTTGCAGCGTTTGGGCGATGGTCCGTGCGCAACCGCCGAAAGAGTATATAAACCCCGCCACGCCATCGTGAATCCTTACCACTCTGGCCTTTTGGCTTAGATCAAGTGTAGTATCTGTTCTTAATAGTTTAACCACTATTATGAGGGCACCGCCCTCATTTTTTGGTTATCAAATTTTTGCCGCCCTTGTCCTCCGCGAGCTCTGCTTGCAACTCCGGGGGTGCGATGACCTTGCTACTGCACTACCGGCTTGTGTCGTCGGGGGATCACTTCCTCGCGTTGTCTTCTCTTTGCTCTGTCTCTACTTGATGTCATTTGGCATCAATCCAAGCACAGCAAACAGGATTCAGAGTTGCAATCTTTGGTTTTTGTTCCTTTTTGTTTCCATTTTCCGGTGGTAATCCCTAGGATCCATGCAGTATACTTGTACCCATAAAAGCAATATAGTTCCTTCTGAAGTACTGTTTTACTTGGCTCAAACTTGTTGTAATGTCTGAAGTGGTGTGAGGTATCACAACTAGCAAGACATTACATTGGGCTCTTGAGGAAATAGATGGTACAGTTTTGGCATAAGATACAATCTGTACAGTAAGCAGTAGCACAACATTTACTTCTTCGGCCGCCTCTTGACCTCCTCTTCTTTGCATGCATGCAGCATGAGTTTGTTGGGGTGCCCTGGTGTCATTCCAATGTGTCCTTTTGACCAATCGTATGAAATGGCATATGCCAAGATCGTCCCGTTGCGGTTGAAAGCCGTGGCACTGATGGGACCCGGCGCATGTTCAAATACTCGAGGAAAAAACATCGGTCAACGGAAATGCAAAGGATAGTGACACCTACCTTTTAGCCGCGTACGTGAGTCTATGTCCCAGAAGTGGATAGTTCCATCAGAGCCTACGCGCAAAGCAATCAGTGGCAACACAACCATGGAGGTGGGGTGATACGTACCACAAGTAGACAGACTCCCATGCACAGGATGGAGGGAGATGTCGTTCACGGCATATACTAACGATTGATCCTTGGTGTTTGGAGATTGATCTTTACGATGGCATCTGAAGGAAAAGTTGTTCCTATGACGAATGTTAATACCTGGCTTTTCGTCACGACCGGGAACACTTACGAGCTTTCCTTCTCTCCGACAAATCTGCCGGTGTCGTTCGGTTAGGGATGATAGGTCGTTGTGAATATGTTCTTGCGGGACTTACTGCACTGCGACGCGACCATCGATACTACCAACAGCATACCCACGACTGGGGGAATCAAAACAGGTGACCACGCGTGGTTGCCACTTCAAAGGTGATCGCACGGTCTGAACAAGAAACTTCACGACGCACTCTGGAAGTGAGAGTAGTTGAACTCACCTTGAATGGTACAGTTGGATTCTTCAGATTATAAGTTTGAATGTCATTTCCTGCAGTGCCGACGACCAGAAGAGGATACCGCACGTCCATCGTGTAGCATCGCTCTGGTAAATTGACTGTTGCGATGGGGCTAGCTGAACGGAGGTCCCAATACTACGCAAGAAAGTATGAGCGGTAAAATTCTTACGACTATCCAGTTTCGGATAAGTACTGACCTTGAGTGTCTTGTCCCAGCTGGCTGTGGCAAGAATACCCCCCTGGGGCATTTCTACCCATTTGACTACTTTTATGGGGGCATCGTGCTGAGCGACCTGGACCGTCTGACCATTGGTGGTGTCGAACATGCGGGCTATATTGTCTGCACCGCCTGAAATGACTTTGCTTCCATCCTATATCGACTTGAGTGGCGAAAGTCGGATCAATAGAAGAATACGGACCTTGTTCCAGCACACACTCAGCACGGGTGCTTGATGTGCGTACATGGCCCTTCCCTGCGTCTGACCACCTCCACTGACCTCGTATAGACGAACCTGGTTGACTCGTTATGAAACGCGGATGACCGCACAGAACAACAAGACTCACATTGTTGTCCCAGCTGCCCACTGCAAGATAGTCGGCAGCAGAGGAGAATGCAAGGGAAGAGATCGAATCTGAGGGTGGTTCTAGTATCTCGATGTCCTGTTCGGCGGTCGTCGCTTGCATGCCATGTGGCCCGCCGAAGAGAGCCATGGTAGGAGGGTTCAGGAGTGAACTTCCCGAATGATATTCGAACTTTAACCCCTAAGTGGTTACTGTCCCAGTCCGAGTCAGGAATCCTGGTTGGTATAGCTGGGCGGTACCGGTACCAGTAACCATCAGTTGTGGGACACACGAGAGAGCCGCTCTGCGAACACAGCTGATGACTCGGGATACACCTTCATTAAGCTCGAATTTTAGCTCAACAAGGATCAATTTTACCTGGTGTATCCATAAAAGTAGTGATCAAGACCACAAAAGTTCGCGGCTTGTGAGTGCTTGAGTTGCCAGTCTTCCGCCATGTTTCTCACGCCAACTAAGCAGCCCATACTGCACGACATAACAATATTGATGATACATATTCTGGGCATAACGACATGTTTCCACCTATACCAGATGCTCCTCGTGCCATCTCTCCAGCCAGGTAGGTGCTACAAGGTGGTAAGTATGATACATGTTGCCAGCCCGACATAATAGACCAGGTCCCCTTCAGCGCGCTGTAATGCTCTGAAAACGCGAATGGCGAGGTGGTCGATGCCGGACCAATGGCACTTGCAATTGATGCTAGGGTCTGCGAACCATGACGGAGTCAGTGCTGGGCCAATGGCCCAGTTCTGCGAGCATAGCCAGCAAGATGACGCTCAGCCGATTCCACGGGAAAGGGGTCTTGGCTTTCCCCTTCTCCAGGGGAGTCTCCTCGGTGGAACAATCTTCGTAACCCGACCGTGATGATAACACGAGGGGACGGACAATAAGTTTTCGACGAACTTCACTGGGTTCGTCTTGGTCGAGAGCTGGGCAACCGAAGGATAGTTAACAAGTACTGGCAACCTCGTTATTTCCTCAGCGGGCATTGCAAAGACCCGATGCCATCCGCAGACCATCTATGCAATGGAGTGTGACGATGGCTATTTGTAGAGAATGCCTCCAGGTGTCTCGAATCAATGTATGAGTCTCATTCTGTCTCAGATTCCCGCGGAAGCAAAAGGGTCACGACTCACGCACTAGGCTTTACAAGAGTCCTGGTCCAATCGACTGAGTAGTAGTGGTTCACTTGCTATCGTTGGACCGGAGTTGAAGAGTATAGCGGTGAATTTCAAGAACTCACTTATCTACTGATAAATAAATGTCTAAAAAATCAGAGCAGTGTAAAAGTCTGCATAGATAAAGCTCCAGTTGAAAAAAAAAATAGAGCAGGTGGTGAGTTGAATGTGCCAGAGGGCTGCCGACGAGTTGACTGCGAAATTGGACAGGGTTGAACAATTTCTGTGGCACGACTCGAAGGGCGTCCCGATCGGCGAAGCCAAGCGCTCACGGACTGCGCAAAAACGTCGTGCAGCCTTCACCGCAGCCTGCTGTGGCCAACTTCGTCTGAAATTGTCACACCTCATAGCTCATTGACAGTCAAGATCGGGAGGGAGACGATGTCAACCCAGCGTGCTCGGAAAATCAAGAGAGAGAACTGTAATCTACTGTATAGTAACTACAACTTCCTGACTGACCAGATCATCGTCCAATTTTCTCTGCCAGCGGATACACGGGATCGTATCTCCGCCTTGACTTCCACCTGGTGCTTCTCAAACACTAAACCGTCCCACAACTCCGTCCAACTTCTCGGGGAATGGCAAAACATGAGGCTGTAGTTGTTCCCTGCCACCAAACGACTGTACGTCTTCTTCTCCGGTGCACCAGCATGCGCCCCGCAAATGATAGAACCAGGCGCGGGAGAAAGGAGACCTGCTAAGGCCCGAGCCAGGTGTAACTGTCTTTCTTCGTCAAAGATATGGAAGAACGCAGACGCATTGATCACGGAACATTGTCCGCGTAGTGGATTGAGGGATGTCAAGCCCACCAAGCTTGGTGGCGACGACGGGGTCTCGGAGTAGGGGGATGCGATCGCAAGGGTTTTAGGGTCGAGTGCATCTCCGTGAATAAAGTGAGCAGGGTATGATTCTTTCGACGTCCTGAACAACAGGTGGCCCAATTCGAAGTACTCTTAGATCGGATCTTCACCTTGATCGTTCGTGTGAGAGAACGACAGTCTTACCTTGCTTTATATCACATGTGACAATGCTGCATGGCGAAAACCCATCGAACGCTGCCCTCCTCGCATCGACACCAACTATACACCAGGGGAAGTATTACGCCAATAATTTGGAGGGAACGAACTCAGAACAGGTTCCAACGTCAAGGAGGATCGCCCCATCCCGCTCACGGCCAAGCTTGACCACTTCAGGATACACGGGATTCTCCGCAAGCTTGGGCCTAACGGTATGCATTGCTTGCATTAGATATTTGTGCACAAGTAAGACAGCACAGACTTAAGAAATCCAAAACCATAGATGCAAGGGTAAGGGGCGATCTGTGGGCGATCTCGTGAAGGAACGATCACTATGCCCGACGAAATAGTACCTTGTATGCCATTTCCTGAATTGCCAGGATGTGGGCCTTCAACTCTTCGTCGGAAGTAATTCGGGTGACCGACTTGAAGAAATGCGCTCCTTCGGGAGAGAGCGAGCAAAGATTAGGATCAAGGGGGGTAGGATTGGCATGGTTTGGGCCCAGCGCGTTGTCTTTCGTTGAGTCGTCTTCTGAGTGCATGATTTCGAAAGGCCGCGTTTGTAGGCGAGAGAGCGTAGAGACGAGAGATTGCGTGCGATCTAGGTGCGCAGTCGCCTTAACAAGCGGCTTTCTTATAATGCTTGACTGGGAAATGTCATAATAGCTGGTAGGTGCTAGTACTTTGATAGCACAGCGATACACGCGTACGGCTTCTGGTCCCAACCTAAACTGGATGATCGCGAACAGGAAGCGAGATATGATATTCGCCGCTTTATCAAAGAGAATTACGCATACAGCGAGTATAATGAAACAAAGGCTTGCTACAGATCGAAAACTTGGAGAGAAATGCGTTTCAAAAGGCGTTAATGAACCACATCCATGTTTACACTGTAGAAACAGAAATAGTCATCACTGGTCTGGTCAAAGAGGTGTACGACTCACTGCTGCTTTCCCTCGCATGCCCCAGTATCTTGCTCCCAGAGCATATCAGCAACCAAGGCAAAACTGTCCTTCTTCGCGTGAGCAGGCTGCATTTTAAGCTCCTTGACTTCATCGTTCCATCGGAATCGATCGAGCCCGAGCATCCTGATATCGATATCGGAGACAGGCGTTCGAAGGGAAGTTTGACTTTGAGAGTATGCTTGAGTACTGATATCAGATATCGAGGGAGTGAACGTGAACCTCGTTCCTGGGATATTATCGGGACTGCAGGACGAAGAAATGGACGTAATGGAACTTTGCCGTAAGTAAGGTTTGAGAGGTTTCTTCGATATAGTGCCGCCTTGAGAAGAGCTATAAGGAATGCGTAAGCTGTCCACCTGTGTTGCTTGGGCAGTGCCGTTCTCGTCGACGAGGGATCCGATAGCGAGGCCTTTGTGAGACTTGGATTGCTTGCGTTTCGACATCCTGTTCGTACCTAGAAGGGGACGGGGTGCGGGGGTGCCCTGGACAAAAACGCTTGCTTGCGGTTTCATATCGGTTATGTCAGATGGTCGTGAAAGTTTTCGTTTGACATAGGGAACTTTCGAGACTATGCTTGCCGCCTCGTCGGTATCGGAAACCCAGACACCCGGCGTTTTCTTCCCAGGTAGAGCAAGATGAAGAGGTGACGGATATTCGCTGGCCATGACGGGAGCCTGTGGGCGTTCTACCGGAGAAAGCGGAGGTAATAACGGCAGAGGTGGCAGAGACGGTACAGGTCTGCGGTCGAATTTCAGGGAACACGTCGACAGCTGAAGGGAGTCCCTCATGCCCATCGGAGGGGTAACCGCGGTGGACTTGGGTGGTGTAGCAGAAAGAAACGAATAGGGAACGTGATCGCCGTGGCCAAGACCATCGACTAACCTGATTGACGAAGGACTCACGCGTCTTGGAGCGTGAACCTCGGAAACGTGAGCGCTAAGAGTTCCAGTAGCGTCACTGGTGGTATAATCATGACGGATGTGTGCGTGTTGTGGGAGGCGAATCGTCTTGGCCGAGAGGTTGCTTCTTTGATTCGAGAGGGTGGACGATACCGCCGAGACATGTTCATCTGCATCGCTCGAAAAGCTGAAGAAGGACGTTGAGGACCTGGTGGGGCGAGAGCTCGAAGTTGTATTCTTCGACTTTGTAGGTCTAGGAGCGAAAACAGAGCGGGCCGAGCGTCTCTTCGAGTGTCGATGGAGTTGATACGCGAATGAAGCTTTCCGTCGCTGCTTGATTGGCCAGGGCCTTCCGTTCAGCTTAGCCGTTAAACCCGTTTCCCAGGTAGGTGACCCAAAGCAGCCAACAAGGAGTCCCCGGTACCAAGTTCCATGTTCGATACGACACTCGGATCGAGCAGAGTCTGAGGACACGAAAGACCGAGAAATAGAAGAAAGATTGCTGGTAGTGGCCATGGGTAAGGACTCTGGCGGTGAATGAATCGTTCCGATTCGGCGATGTTTCATGTAGAGGGTCTTGACGCTAAGGAAAACGATGGCGAGCAAGATAACGGAAAGAAAAATTACAACGAGCGGGAGGTATGTTCTAGCTGTGACAACTGGTGGAGGTGTTGTAAACGCGGGGCCGACAGGGAGAGCGAGAGCATGATGCGGAAGAACGAAAGGAAGCAGAACTCGACAGATGACCGCTTGGCGAGCTGGAAGGGACATGCTGGCTGCAGATATCCTGGTTACTGGTCACTGCAGCGAAGAAAAACCAGCGGATGTCGTGAGTTCGAAAAGTCGCACTGTGTATTCCATTCCCACTAGATTGAATTCCAAGAACTTGAACAGGGTCATGGAAATCGGATGCCAGGAGTCCGTACGCTGGCTATTCAAAGCTCTGGATCCAGAGTGTCATGAGACCAGTATGTTCCGGCTATCTTCCCACTAACGAGAACAGAGTAAAAGGACCATGTCAAGTCTCAACCGGCTTATCTGACACCCAACTGAAACCTGTCACCAACGGCTTGCTCGACGCCCCATAATGCCTGCCCGTATCCTTGCGTACTCAGCTACTGCCGGCTACAGGCATGATAGCATAGAACCATCCATTGAAGCTCTCAAGGCGAAAGCCTCCTCCATCAACGTCGAATTTGACTTCACCGAGGACAAGGCCAAGTTCACAGACGAGAACTTGGTCAAGTACGATGCAATCCTGTTCTTGAATAACTCGGGAATCAGTACGTGCCGCACGTTGTAACTACTCATGGCGTAACCAACTGGGATCTGACAGTCCTCGATGATACGGGCAAGGTCGCTCTCCAGAAGTATCTCAACCTTGGAGGAAACTTCATCGGCATCCACTGCGCATCAGACGCTCTCCGTGACACTCCATTCTTTGGAAAACAAATCGGTGAACTTGTCGGCATATGCTGAGGGAATGTTGCTCACGGAAGCCTGGAACAGGGGCATACTTCGATTACCACCCAGAGATCCAAGAATCAGTAAGACACACGGCATCCGACAGCGAGGGCGTCTCATTAATAATGTCATAACAGGTAGTCGAAATCATCGACAACAATCACCCGAGCACTAAGAACCTTCCTGCGCGTTGGAAGCTGCTCGACGAAATGTAAGCATGACACCAAGACCACTTTGCACCCTTTCACCGTACATGCAGGTACAACTTTCAGTCGGATCCTCGACTGGTAGGCGCGAAGGTCCTGATTACAGCGGATGAGTCTAGCTATTCTGGCAAGTCGTTCCTCGACAGAGGGTATATTTCACTGACGGATCGATTCAGATCCCCAGGAACGGAAGTTTGATCACGGAACACCTCACCCCATAGGCAAGCTTTGTCCTTTTCATCGCGCACGAGAGTCTCACCATGATTCCAGCTTGGTATCAAGAACGCGGTGCGGGTGTAGAGCCCGGGGGCATCGCTGGTCGTAGCTGGTACACTGGACTCGGACATTGCATTGAAATTTGGAGTGTAAGTCCGTTCCTTTTGACCCTATGACGTCGGTTAACACCAGATAGGATGAGCTCTTCCTGGGACATGTCTTGGGCGGGATTAAGTGGACTCTTGACTCCAAGACCACCAGAGCTTTCAACAGCAACAGTAAAGTTGGCAATACACCTTGAAGAATGTGTCCAGGAGTGATGCATGTTGTTGTAAGTATTAGTGTTATGTAGACCTGTATACAATGCAAAGCGTAAATAGTGGCGGAGATGTGAGTTGGTAAAATATGGGTAACGATGACAAAAGAGCGAACGTAGAGTTGAGATATTGAAATCGAAATGAATGGTGACGGATTATTGGGGTCTGCACTCGGGCTCCCCACCCAAACCGTGATCGTCGTAATCGTCGTCGTCGTCGTCCTCCCAGTCGTCTTCGTCTCCTTCACCGAACTGCGAGGCAAAGCCTTCATCAAAGAAGTCCGCACTAGCCGGGAAACAGCGTGCACGCACGTCCTCAAGATCAGCATCCTCGAAAGGAGCTTCATCAATAATTTCCGGTGCAGGTTCAATGTTCGCCTTCTTCGCTGGAAGGAGTTTTCCTAGTGCCTGAGATTTGCCTTTGAGTACCTACTTATCTCGCAAACGCTGCAGACTTACCGCAAGGTCAGTACTTCTTAGCCACTCAGCATCTGGCATCTCGACTTCGAGGACGATGTACAAATCACCCTTTTGATCTGGGTTTTTGAAAGTCGGCATGCCTTCACCACGCAATTTGATTGTATGGCCAGGCGTAAGGATCTTGCTAGGCGGGCTCGAGACACTGATTCCTCGACCATCTAGGTGCGTAATCAGGATCCGAGAGAAGCCAAGAAGTGCCTCGGACAGCGTTATCTTGACGGTCGCAAGTAAATCGCTCCCCGATCGCTCAAAAGATGCGTGCGGCGAGGTCTTCAGGCGGAAGATTACATCTCCAGGTGGAATGTCGGGCTGTGGAATCATCTTGAGTTGTCATTCATGAGGGGATCTAAATAGCTTACTTGTTGGTCACCTGCGCCGGCAAGAACGATGCGGTAGCCATCCGGCATCCCCTTTTCGACAAATATCTCTTGCCGTGTTTTCTCCTTGATAGTCTTCTCACCCTTGCACTTTTTACACCTAGTTTGACTTGAACTCGAGGTCACTGCAACCAACAGAGCGCTTACCGATCCTTCTCACGGATCTTGCTTCCTTCACCATTGCATTCAGAACATTTGACACGCATTGTTCCGTACCTAGATGGTGCAATCTGGGTTTGAGTGAAAGTCCATCCCTTCCCCTCACAAGCTGTACAATCTTTGGGTTTTGCATTCCCTTTGCCTCCCGATCTGAAAATAGAACGTTAATGGGGTTGGCATTGGCCTGATACAGGTTGGATATACACTGACCCGTTACAAGTTCCGCAAACGACTTCCTTCTCCATGTTAATTTTGACCGATTTGCCGTTGTAGAGATCCTCAAGTGTGACATCATAAGGAATTTCGGTGTCTTCGCCCTTCCGTCTACGCAGGCCAGGCCCACCAGCAAAATCGAAAAACGTTGCTCCACCACCAAAGAATTGAGTGAACATATCGGCGGCATCAGGGTTCATGCCCCCACTGCGTCCACCTGGTCCTGTGAAACCGTTCATACCCTCTCTGTCATAAACCTCTCTCGAGTGTGGGTCGCTAAGGATTTCGTAACTAGTCACGATTGCCGATTAATGAAGAGAAAGACGTAAAATCGTGGCATACGAACGCTGCTGCCATCTCTTGAAATTTTTGAGCTGCTCCTGGGTCGTTGGGGTTCTGTGCATAGACGAATGAGTTCATTTCAGAGCGAAACAGCATAGACCCACCTTGTCCTGAATAGATAGATATCGATCCAGTGTGAGTCGGATTGCGCGTACACGGTTGACGACTCACTTACAGGATGATGCTCCTTTGCCTATAATGCTATCAGATCACGTCTCGGTCAAAGATTCACTGGTCTACACACTTTTTTCCGGTACGCTTTTTTTATGTCATCTGGCACAAAAGTCGTGAGGACATGCAGGGTTGCGGAAGGACTTGCACACACTTTCGGAGGCACTTGGGGGAACACCTAGCAGCTCGTAAAGTTCTGTTTCAACGGGCACTAGAACCAGCGTTGGCAGGCAAACAACAGGATGGAGAGGGACACTTACTTTCGTTGGTGGAGTGGAAAAGAAACGTGAAATTGTGCGGAATGTGTAGGTACGCGTTTTTAGAAAGACGCGACTTCGGCAAGCTACAACATGCGGAGTTTGAAGCAACTTCATTTCAGCCTTAAAGCGAGGTTCATGATCTCCTACTACTCGCCTCCACCCAAATACCATCGTATCTCTTCTGGGTGAGTTGATTCCCTTGACGACCTTCTCATGATGTCTACAAATTATCTACATTGTCCGACTGGCCTAGTGCCAGATTTGACGAACATTCAACCTGATCCTTGCTTGCTAAGTTACCTGCCATTCGTACTCATATCTTGCGCTCGACAGGTCCTTCTCTTCCGTTACTTCTTCGCTCCATGACGTACTTTCCCAGAGGCTGATGCTGCCCGTTGTATCCAGTAGAATACCTTGATACAATGAACTTTTACTTTGAAGCTGCAAAAATCCTCGATCGTCTTGATGCCAAACAAGGGTCCATCAAAGGCGTACTATCCACCTTGCCAGAGAAGAACAGAGCCAGGACTGCTGCACTTGTGATTGAGACACTGAAATGTAAGCCGAGGACGTGACCCTCGACGTTCGAGCACGTTGACCACTCGTTTGGCAACAGACAAGGCAGTCCTCTCGGACGTGATTGCAACTTCGAAACTCTTGACAGAAGAAAAGAAACTGACATCACTCAATTTGGCACTCGTCCTCGTTCATGACGTTCTCTTGTCCGGCGGGATACAGGCAGGCGATGGACCTATAAAACAAGCGGTTCTACGACATAAGACCCGACTTCGAAGCGAGCTCCAACGCATCAAGATTAAGCGAGGCGTCAAGTCTGACCAAGAGTTGGCGAACTCTGGCGACGAGAGAGCAGGTACGGATTCGAACGCATTGACCTTCACACATTGGTGACATTCGCCTAGCTCGGATACCACGCTACGTGCGAGTGAACACTCTTCTCTGGACAACAGACGATGCGATTCAACATTATCAACAGAAAGGGTTTCGACTCTCAGACCCATTTACTTCAGAGTCTGTCTTTTGAGTAACCAAAATGATTTTTTCTAACGTACTCGTAGCAAAGCCTTTGCGCGGGATGAGCATGTTCCAGATCTTCTGCTCTTCAATCCCCGCGTACAGTTCCACGCCGACGAATGCTACAAGACAGGGAAGATCATCTTGCAAGATAAAGCCTCTTGTTTTCCTGCGGTGGTGCTTGCACCTCCTAGTAACGATCATGCTGTGGTCATCGACGCAACCGCAGCTCCGGGCAACAAGACATCTCATCTCAGCGCCTTAATGCGCGGCAAGGGAAAAGTATTATTTCTAATGCATTACCTGAATTCACCACTAAGGTCATTTCCACTCTAGTTATATGCTTTCGAAAAAGACAAGAGGCGTTTTTCTACTCTCAAAACAATGCTTTCCAAGGCATCTTGTAAGAACGTGGAGGCAGTCAACACAGACTTTCTCAACGTCGATCCATCAAGTCCTCAATATACCAAGGTCACACACATGTTCGCTGCCGTCCCTTCGTCTCACCCTACTCCTGCTTACCCCGTTCAGTCTGCTTGATCCATCTTGCAGTGGCTCTGGAATCGTCAATCGACTTGACCATCTTCTCGAAACAGGCAAGCCTTTTGTAACTTAACGCCGGATGTCCAATCTGACACCTCTTGCAGAGAATGAAGAGAACGAAGAACAGGAAGAACGATTGAACAAGCTTGCAACATTTCAACTCATGGTGATAAAACACGCCATGAAGTGTCAGTGTAACGATTCGTCTCGCCTAGTACCGGTATCCTGATGAGCACCTCATAGTTCCCAACATCCAAAGAATTGTTTATTCGACTTGTAGTATACATGCTACCGAGAATGAGCATGTTGTGCGTGATGCATTACGCTCGGGAGAAGCCCTGGCACGCGACTTCAAGCTTGCTCCTCGAGACGAGGTACTTCCAAATTGGCACCGTCGAGGGTTGCCGCACGAACTGGAATTGGGAGGTGAGGATGAAATGGCCGCGAGTTTCTGCAATGGCTGACGGTCGTATCAAAGATTCTGCATTGTCTCTCGTTCGCTGTTCACCGGACGAGGACGCAACTAACGGTTTCTTCGTGTCCTGTTTTATTACAAGGAAGGACGATCAAATCACACGGTCTAAGAATGAGAATGAAGTTGTTGAAACATCGAAGAAGCGGAAGCGCAACAATGAGGGTTCCAGGAAAAAACGCAAAGTCACGGCGAGAGGCGCCGGAGACGGATGGCAGTTACTAGACATTGCCTATGACAATGGACATACAAACGCTGGAATTGGAGCTAAGTAGAACAAGGCTACACTGAATGAATCAATAAGGTTGTCCTGATCAATTCCTAAAGAACTTCTGTGGTCAGCTGCAGTGAGTACAGACCCTACGCGCTTGCGGTGCTAGCGGTGAGGAATGTCCAGACGTCAGGAAGAGTCGGAGAAGGGAGAAGACGGTTGACTGGGGATGTTATACGAGGTTTTACCATGAGGTAGGGACATAAGCTAGTGTGTCGGGGTACTGATTTGTTGTTGAGCGTATTGTTGCTGGTAATATTGGGCGTAGTTCGCGGAGTACTCGGGCTGTTGGCCGTAGTAACCTTGGGAGTAGCCACCTGCTGGCCACTGCCCAGAGCTATAGGCTCCATAACTCCCTGATGCCTGAGGAGGACGATACCCCGAGCTTTGATGTTGGTTGGATTGCCACATCTCGGGACGACGCCATGGAGGGATGTTAGAGCCACCTGCGGTGATGTCGTGACCTGCTCCAGAGCCACCCCACGATCCTCGGCCACCATCTCCACTGGGTCCCTTTCCACCTTCACCCAGTTCCGCCATCAAGCTAGCATATTCGGAGTCAAAGCCTCCCTTGGCCAAGGCGCCCGGGGGTCCTGGAGGAGGGGGAGGAGCGTTCGGATCTCTGTTAACTTGACAATCACGCGCCATGTGTCCGGCGCTGCCGCACACCCGACAGATGATGTTAGCAGTGAAGTTGCGTTGCTCTGGACAATCATATTTGCGATGGCCAAGACCACCACAGTTTTGACAGATCTGGTTTTCGTCATCACGAAGGGTACCGTTCAAAGCGGCGAGCTCGCGGAGCTGATTACGCTTGTGGTCGTTTTGGCCCTCCGGAGTGGAAGCCGCCTAGGAATTCGGTTAGCCATGGTGTATGGGGAGTGACAAAAGGCACTTACTGTCTCTATCACTCTGTTGATCATTTTAACACAAGCTGCTACCTTATCCTCGGAATCAGCGATGACAAGACAGTGAAGGTCTTCTTCAGCATCATCAGCGTACTGATCTGGTCTCGCTTTCCCCTCCTTAATGCTGCCTTTGCCACGAATACTGATCTTTGCACCACTGTCTCGCTCCATCTTCTTCAATGAGTTACCGCGAGGACCCACAAGAAGCCCAAAGAAGTTGATCTCCGGGAATTCTTTCACGGGGATGTAAACTTTCTCCGAAGGTCGTTGGGAGCGCTTCTGCTGATGATATTCGACAGGCGGACGGAAATTGGGATCGTTTTTCATGGCACGATCCACAAGACGTATGCGCTCGTCCTCGAGTTTTTTGCGGTACCGTACTTCACGAGTATTAGTACGGCGTCCATGGCCGTCGTAGGTGGGAGGAGGGGAAGGAGATCTGTCGAATTAAGCTAAAACTGTGTGAATGGGAGCCAAAGAAAGTTACTTACCGTTCTCGCTCCGGAGGAATAAAGTCGTTGAGCCTGAGTTTTCGGTTAATTTCCTCGAGACGGAGATGGATAGCATAATTGTCGAGTTGGGCCTGTGAAACGCCAGCAGCAGAGATTGCCGTCGGCAAACCAGGGATTTCAGCCTTGGCTTCACCCCAGCGGCTGCGCCGTTTGCGAGCACCGTTTGCGTCAGCTGTGAAACAGTGAGAGACCACGGTTATCAAGGTTAGTATCAGTTAGTAGCTAAAGGGTAAGGAGCTAAGTGGTCCTCGCTGATCAAGCAGGGAGTGAAGAAAAAAATCCCACCGACAGCAAGGAAAGAAGACACGACCCGGAAGCGCCGTTAGTAAGGGTTTCTGAGCTTACCTGAAGAGCCATTTGGAGTCTCCTCACGACTCCTTCTCGAATCTGATTCCTGGGGTTGTTGGCGTGGATAAGCGGATGGTGAAGGTTGGGCGAGCTGCGGAGGATTGTTTTCTTCGACCGGAGCTGGGCCAAAGCGACGGCGGGTTCCAAGGGGAACTGAAATGGGTGTTACACGCCGAACAGGACGACGCGAGATTTTTACTTACCATCATTTGTTCCGGTAACTTCACGAGTTGCGGGTCTCCACATTGTGACTGAGTGCGCTGGCAATGAACGACGACGAGGCAGAAGGAAAGATGGAAATGAATCTCCGAAGCCTCTGCCGACTTGATTAAGTACAGACTCCGCTCAAATTGGACGTGCTGACAAATCACATCACTAATATTGAGTCCACCACCGGGACCGACAGCTTCACAAGGAACAATCACACTCGTCTCGAGCAGCCTCGTCTCTAGCGCAGATGGCTACCAAGAGAGCTGCTGAAGGTAATGATATTTCTGCCATATTGACCCATAGTTGGTTCGTGCTTCATAACTTATCCAGCAGATCCCATTGCCTCCACCTCCACCTTGAAGCGGCCAAGACGCAGCGCGGACAATGAGGACTACATCGACGTAGACGAAGAATACATGAGCGAACCTACTGTTGATACAGCGTTTGTCCCACGAGGTGCTACTATCAATTTCAGCGCCCTCACGCGCAAGCTTGCGGAGTCGCGACGTGTAGCAAACTCGGGAGGTGGCGAAGAGAGCTCACTGGATGCTCACCGTCGTCAGCAAGATAGCCTAGTATCTGGCATTTTCATGGCCCAAGATTTCGCGTGGTTGCACTTGAAACCTGATCATGCCTCTCGCCCGCTCTGGATTAGCCCTGAGGATGGTCATATCATTCTTGAAGCTTTCTCTCCTATCGCAGAGCAAGCCCAAGACTTTCTCGTAGCCATTAGTGAACCTGTCAGCAGGTGCGCAGGTACCGTTACTTGTCATGTACATTACTTGTTCATACAGAGGTCGCTAGACCGGCGTTCATCCACGAATATAAGCTCACCTCGTATTCCTTATACGCAGCAGTTTCAGTGGGGCTGCAGACCGAGGACATCATAGAAGTTAGTGGCAGCGATCAATGCCCTTCGTTTTCTTACTGACTTGGACGCTAGGTCCTCAATCGTTTGTCAAAGGTATGCTCTGCGCGAAGACTTTCCCTAGTGCTCTGACGTGCCCACAAGGTTCCTGTGCCGGAGAGTATTATCAATTTCATCCGCGAGCGGACATTGTCGTATGGCAAAGTGAAGCTCGTCCTTAAGCATAACAAGTATTTCGTGGAAAGCAGTCATCCAGAGACCCTCCAACTCCTCCTTAAGGACAGGGTCATCCGGGAAGCCCGAGTGGTATCTCAGCAAGCCGACAATAGTATCAGGGCGGCTACCTTCACCACCTCCAAAGCACCGGTAAAGGGGAATCTTGTCATTCCAGGAACAAAGGAGGCGGAGAAAAGCAAACAAGACGGGGTAGCAAATCGGCCACCTGGAGCTCCCACGACCACGACATCAGATTCTGATCTATTTACATCGATAGTTGGCGTAGACGGTGGTGCGTGTCTTTCAGACATCTTGAACACGCACATACTGAACACAACCTGCCGCAGATGAAATTGAGGAAGATGATGACAATGTGCACGCGTTCGAGATTGATGACGCAAAAATCGATGTCAGTCCATCGCTCTCAACCACAGGTCACAGTCTGACTATCTCGCAGGACGTAAAGAAGCGTTGCAATGAGCTCGAATATCCAATGCTTGAGGAGTATGATTTCCGAAACGATACCATTAATCCTAATCTAGACATCGACCTTAAACCTGCCACCGTGATTCGACCATATCAAGAGACTAGCCTGAGCAAAATGTTTGGAAACGGGTAAGTTGACTGCAAACAAGATACCAAGCGTTAATAACTTTGAAACAGTCGTGCTAGGTCTGGAATCATCGTACTGCCTTGCGGAGCTGGAAAGACCTTAGTCGGTATCACTGCCGCGTGCACGATCAAAAAGTCTTGTCTCGTGCTGTGCACATCTTCGTACGTCCCGCGCGTCTCTTGCGCACCAGAACGACTGTTAACTCTGGTGAAGGGTTTCTGTTATGCAATGGAAGCAACAGTTCATGCAGTGGTCCAATGTGACGGACCGCCAAATTGCTATATTCACTGCAGACCAAAAGGAAAGGGTAAGGCTACTCCAGCCAGTCATGATTCTCCCGATTGTCTGACGTCATACACTAGTTTGCTGGTGAGAGCGGTATCGTAGTCTCAACGTACTCAATGGTCGCCAATACCCACAATCGGTCACACGAGTCGAAAAAAATGATGGAGTTCTTGACGTCCAGGGAGTGGGGGTTCATTCTACTTGACGAGGTCCATGTGGTGCCCGCGGCTATGTTCCGACGCGTGGTGACCACTATCAAGGCACATTCGAAACTGGGACTTACAGGTGAAATCTTTTCCCGTCAGGCTCTGTAAAGCAGCTGAATGGCATTACAGCGACGCTCGTCAGAGAAGACGATAAGATCGCAGATCTCAACTACATGATCGGTCCCAAACTTTACGAAGCCAACTGGATGGATCTTGCGGCTAAAGGCCACATAGCCAATGTCCAGGTAAGTCACTCGGGGAACGTGATATCGTTGGTATCCTGAGCGGCCTTAGTGCGCAGAAGTGTGGTGTCCCATGACACCCGAGTTTTACCGAGAGTATCTTCGAGAGCAGTCACGCAAACGGATGCTTCTATACTGCATGAACCCCAAGAAGTTCCAAGCCTGTCAGTTTCTGATCAGGTTCCACGAAGCGCGAGGGGACAAGATCATTGTATTTTCGGACAACGTGTACGCCTTGGAGGTAAGGGTGTCAGTGAGATGTTATGTCCCCTTTGGTAAATTTTTGTTTAAATTCAGGCATACGCGAAAAAGTTGGGGAAACCTTATATCCACGGCGGCACCGGTCAAGTCGAGCGGATGCGAGTGCTGCAATGGTTTCAGCACGACTCCAACGTGAACACAATTTTCCTTTCTAAGGTACGATCTCAGTTTATGCAATACAACATCCTTCCGTATTCGTCGGGACCAATAGGTTGGCGATACATCAATCGATCTGCCGGAAGCGACATGTCT
>JBBPJZ010000451.1:0-19833 GCA_038089015.1 Chalciporus aff. trinitensis | reverse complement strand
CTCCAACAATGAGGCACGGGCGAAGTCGAAGTCATAGTCCTCCAGGAACTCCAGCTCCTCTTCGAAGGATGAGAACAACAGGGGGGGTCTAGCTCGAATGCGTTAATATCAAGGCCAAGGTTGGTGACAGAGGGCGTACCTGATAACCTCAGGCTTGCTGTAATAGAATAGCCGACAAACAGTGTATAGTTCGTCTGAAGACTCTGCGGGGATTTCGGAAGAAAATTTGTGGAGAACCTCGAGCGTCTCGCCAAAGAGCCCTGCTTTCCGGTATCGGCGTGCAGCCAAGTCATACTCTTCAGCAGCGAGGTATCCAATGGCAGCCTTCTGGTCATCTCCTGCTCGAACATAACACTCCGCAGCGTTTCGGTAATATTGGAGTTTCTCCATGCCCTTCGCTGCGTCGTTCCCCCTCGCCATGAATGCATCTGCGGCTGTATGAAAAGCTTCTTGCTGGACTTTGAGAGACGCAACGCCAACTTTCGCGCGGGCCACTTCTCGAAGGTGGAAGGCCTCGCAAACAGCAACCTTCATCGGCAGTAAAGCCCTCGCAAAGCAATGCATTGCCTGAGGGTACCTCTTGTGCTTGAAAAGGTCATTTCCGAACGACTCCCACTCGGTTGGGGTCGAGGAGACCGCTAGGTGAGGTACGTCTGTGCCTGGGGTGCAGTTCTGGACTTCGTTGCGTGCTGTCCATATCATCTGACGTTGCATTAGCAGCGTGTTCCGGAGAGAACGAAGAAGCATCACTTACCCGCATGGGTTCACCTTTATCAGATTTGTCGAAGATCCACAAGCTTTTCCTCGCCCGAGTGATGCCGACATACAATAATTTTAACTATCATACACATTGAGTCAAATCATTTGTATGAAACGAAAAAAAATCCAGATGTTATCGCACCTCGTTGCATACCGCGGCAAACCGACCTTTGTCTCGCTCAAAGGATGGCACGAGTCTGTTGGACGGATCTCGACCATCGACTTTTCCATCGATATGATTGAGAAGGACCCGCCAACGTGAGATATCGACAGCGGAGTCTTCGAAAAAGTTATATAGAAGAACCTGTAGTACAAGGTTAGCCAGAGGTAGTTATTGGCATCCTCATGTGAACTTGTATGACCTACATCGTTGAATACAAGGTCCTTGCTGTCGTAGAGTGTCCTGTGAGATGAATGAATATATAGGCACCAAAAGGAACGGTGTTCTCGTACATGATGAGACCGATGTTCCTGACTTCCTTTCGTAACTTCTCAACGGCTTCGTCATCTCGTACGAGAATACCTGCATGTAGTTGTTGTAACTGAGGATGATTCAACCTGGACAATACGTACATTGTTGAGCCCCAAATTCGATGCGACTCCCACTGCAAGGCAAGAGGTCAAATGTAGTTAACGAAAGACAAAAGACCACCTACGATGCACCAAACAAGAATTGTTCATATCTAGCTGTGTTCTGATCCCATCCATGGAAGAATACTGGCTTCGGGCCATCAACGACACTGTGTTCAGGCTGGAGTCTATCGATTGCATCCGGCCAAAATTGTGTGATACGCTCAATAACAGTATGAGCACAGTTGACAATACCACTATGTGAACGGTAATTGATGGCAAGCTGGAACGTCTCTGGATTGGAGATTGAGTGTCCTTGGATGAGATGCCTACTTTGGTCTTGCTAGAGAATGGATCATTATTCAGGAAGGAGTGAGATCCAAGTTGGAGCAATAAAACACTTACTTCGATACGGTACATGAAAGCCTTCAAGTCATTGAACCTAAAGGAGCTCCCTGCAGAGATAGCCTGTGCAGTATCACCAGCCCAAAAGAGCCCTTCGGGATTGAAACAGATGAGCCTCAAGACTGAAAGAAATATGATGGGTTTGAAACATGTAACGACCTTCGCCGCTAGCTCAAGAGTAGCTAGTTCTTGAGGCAAGCTTCAGTGCGACATCCTTTGAAGACCTTACTTGCAGGTAGCTTTGAAGGGAAAACAACAAGGAGAACTAGACTAAGGTTTCCCCTAGCCCAGTGCCCGTCTTATATAGTCGTCTACGTCTGTACATGTTTACTATCTACTAGAATGTTCTACTATAATCTATACTATGCGTCTGTATCGCTATTGGATAGAATACCATAGAATGTACTACATGAGGTTTAGGTGAGGTCGTGGAATAACATAGAAAGTCGTAGAGAGTTCCGTAGGATTCCGTATGATGTCATAGGGGTTATGTGAGGTCATGGAATAACATAGAAAGTCGTAGAGAGTTCCGTAGGATTTCGTATGATGTCATAGGGGTTATGTGTGGCTGTACGTCTAGAAGGTTCCGGCTAATACCAGTTGTCTCCGGTATAGATTAGCTATACGCGTGTCGTGATACGTGTGGTTGTCAGATAAGATATGATAAGGTCACGTGATGTTATCTTCAAGAGTCATGTGATGTGATAAGATAGAAGTCTTGATAAAGTGTGCATAGACGTTGATAGGATAGGATAGGGGCCGATTAGATGGGGTCGCAATACGCGATCGTAACACTACCCGTTTTCGCTCCCTTGGGGACATATCTGACCTCGACCTGGCAATCACTACCCACCGCGAGGCCTTGCAGCTCTCTCCAAAAGGATACTGTGATCGATCGACAGGACTGACGAACCTTGCAAAATGCCTCTATGATCGATTCATCCGTTTGGGAGCAATGCTAGATCTCGCGGAGGTATTTGACCTTTACTCCTCACTCAACGATCTCAATGCTGCCAAGACTTGGGTTCGTACAGCTGAGGCAGTCAGGCATCATACCACAGTCTCTGCTTACCAGGCATCACTTCGTTTCCTCACTGGCCACCTTTCTAACCTGCCGCCATTGCCTCAACATATCACTCTGTTCAAGGATCTCACGCTCTCTCTTGCAGTGGATGCATTTTCGGCTTGTATTCGTCATCATATCGAGCTGACCACCGCGGTTGAGCTCCTCGAACAAGGGCGTAACGTATTTTGGAACCAACTAATGCGCATCTGCTCCCCTCTGAACGACGTTGCAGCTGGCGAGATGGGCAAGCGGCTGGCGGGGGGAGTATTTTCGATTGACCACCCGCCTTCGTACTCTTCTCGGCTCAATTGGCAATTACCATCGTGAATTGCAGCCAGTGTACCTGCGATGCGTTAATTGTTTTACTTGATCAGAAACCCGCGCATGTCCCCCTCTCAATCAGCAAACCACGCGTCCGACAGCACTCACGCAACGCAATGACGTCACGCGAGATCTCGTCATCAACTTACGTGAGCTTTGGCAAGCGGTTGTATCCCTGATCGTGGAAGTCCTCCAGAAGTTGCAGCCCCATCCGTCCTGCGTATGGTGGCGTCCAACTACAGAGTTCTCTCTGTTGCCTTTGTACACCGCTGGAACGTATGGAATGACAAAACCCAACAGCTTCTCTGATCTCTATATTTCATCTTATACTCCCACCCTGGCTGCACTCCTTCGCGCACAACAACACCATTCATCGCATTCCCTCGCAAAGCACAGCCCGATGGGGAGCATAAATGCCGAGCTGGAAAGTGTAGCATGGCGAGTCGGCCACCCCACAACGTTTTCCCGATTTGAAGGCGAGGACGCAAATTTAGCTAGGGTTTCCGGAATGCCCAACACAAGCGAATTTGTTTCATTTTGCTTGTCGCGGGATCCCCGATCGTGAAAAGCCTTTCGACTCTGCTTTTGCCCTCCGAGATGAGCCTCTAAAGATCGAGAACATCATTAGGTATGAACTAAAGAATCCCCTCTTTGCATACCTCTCTGCATGTCATACGGCTGTCGGAGACGAGGAGAGTCCGGACGAGGAGATCCATATCGCTGCGGCGATGCAGTTCGCTGGTTTCCGCAGCGTGATCGGGACGATGTGGGCTGTCGATGATGCTCACGCGGACCGGATCGCGTCTACGTTCTATGACTATATGCTGGATGGGCCAGGTCGCTTGGATTATACGCATGCCGCATTCGCGCTTCACACGACGCTAACGAGGGTTAAGGTGCCATTCGACCAGTATATTTCATTTATCCACATAGGTGTATAATGCACTATCTAGTATTCTCGATTTGGAGTATACCATTCCACTATTGCATGAAAACACGCTAAGCCGAAGTGATCCACTTGCGGGTCGCGAAGTTACAGAGTACACAGTTACAGAAGAACTCGATCAGATTGGGAACGCGTAGTGCCTCACATGGCCCTTGATTTCGATCCAAATCTCATCAAAGAGTTTAGCGGCAGGTTCAGGCAAGGGGCCATCCGCGCTATAAAATATGTTCTTGAATTAGTAGAGACTCACGGAGACTTAGCACGCGTACCTGTCCCTCAAGTTCTCCTGCAGCTGCGAAACGGTACTTGCACCGATAATCACACCATCCCCGTTTTCCGGTTTGAGTGCAGAGTGGTGTTGCAACCAACGCAAGGCTGCGTTAGGAAGCGAGATGCCTTGCGTATCCTGATTAACACCGATTCAGCATACTAGTAGAGTGCGATAGATCAACCGAAACACCACTTACGAGGCCATCCTTCAACTTTAGGACCGCCGGTATAAGAGGCCCATAGCTCTCTCGCAACATATTTGCGATCACAGATACATTTGGGTCGAAGCGACCACCAGGCGCGTTGAAATCACCAGCTGACAAGATTTTGCTCGTGAGGAGACCGCTCCTGTTACATGAAAAGCCGGAGATCAGCATGTCAATTGGATGACAAGCGATTGGAACATACGCAAGCGGACTGTATGCATAGAATCTCAGTCCAAACTTGCGCAGGGCATGGAAGAGCTCGACCTCGACGTTGCGTTCCAGTGCATTGTAGATCCCTTGGTATACAGTGGGTTTAACCCATCCACACTCGGACGCAAGCGTGACGATTTCTGCTACCTCCCATGCGTTGAAGTTGCTCAATCCAAATTCCTCGCTGTAATAATAAATCAACAGATGAGGGAATATACCAAAGCATGATTACCCACAAATGTCCTTCCTTGTGCAGAGTGTCGATTGCGGCCAAGGTTTCTTTGATCGGAGTGCCGGAGCGGTCAGGAACGTGAAGGTAGAGTACGCGAATCTTGTGAGGTCCGAGCGCAGCTATGGATTCTTGCAGGCGTGCGCGAAGGACAGGCAGGGTCGCAGGAAGTGCGGCGGTGGGATAAATCCTATCATACCAAGTCTGACTAGGCAGTGGATAATTTGTTCAGCACACACACTTGGTATCTATCTTGGATCCTCTGACGTCGAGTTGACTGAGCACTTGTTCAGAGGTGCCGGCTCCGTAGCCGCGTGCGGTATCAATGACCAGAAGGGATCCTCGTTTGTGGAAGTCGACGTAAGCGTCGATGATGGCTCTTGCATCCTCCACAGTGTGGACACGAGCGCCTAGGTTAGCGGGAGAAGGGGGCGCAATGCTGAAGCTGGCTGCCCCCTGCGATTACTTGAGATACATCATTGGAAGTGATGACCGGCACTCACATATACAAGTTGAATGCGGGGACTAGCCATTGCTATGTAACGAGGACGGGTTGAAAGCGATGGACTCGGTCAGGTTACTAGTGGGCATCCTCTCGATATTTATGGTTGAGGCGACTACTCATCAAAGCTATTTTTCGTCACATAGAGGGAGCTTTGTCATCTGGTTCTAGAAAAACTCACCGGGTTATGAAATTATGCAGACAGTGTGTACTCGACGTAGGGGGATATATCTGAGCATGGATTATAATGACGAGTTCAGATGGGTTGGAAGGCAGAGGCATGGAAAATCATGGGCCTCACCCTCAGTCGTCAAAGGAAAATGATCAATTTGTTGTGGAACTAAGGGGCCGTGCGGTCAAGTCTTGCAACTGAGCGTGGGATTCAGATACTGGCGAAAGATTCGGCGGGTGGCTGATAACTGGGAAGGAGGAGATCCCAGGCCAGGAGGGAGATGAAAATAGCCGTTCAAGTTCACTCTCAGCGCATGGTGGTTCAAGTTAATGTCCCGTTACTACTGCCGGAAGTCAGTTGATTGGTGAGAAGGCTAAAAATGCTAGGCCTTTCTCGACCCCCGAGAAAAGAAAAGGTCTATACCAACCCCCCAATAAAAGTGAATGGCTTTTAGTATTCTTAACCGAGCTGTTTGACATCTTTGCGGGTGGCATGGTCAAACGACGAGTCTTACGATTGTCTGAGCATTAGGGACCGTGTGAAACTGTGATAAGGGATCAGTGGACGCCCATCTCGTTATTTGAAGAATCTCTGCAGCAGACATTCTGCCCGTGTGTAGCGGCATGGACGTGCTTGATCGATTCCATCAACTATTTGTGCAACCAAGGATCAAGCGCTAGCGAAACTTCATATCAAATCAACTGATAGATGCAAGTAGACACTAGTACAAGACATGGGGAAATTGACTCGGAGGACAATAAATGCTCTCCAGGATGCGAAGGTGCTTCTACGCCCTACGGATTTCACTGGCATCAAGGAAAGCCAAGCTGAAAAGGCCAACACCGGGGTCCTGGCCAACTGAACAGCAATCAGCAGGAGTTATCGGTCATCATCATCTTTAATGAACTTACGGGATTTCTCGCTGTTCCTAGCGGTTCCTGCTACAGCAATGAAACTGCCAAGAGTAGTGAACTTAAATGGTGTGCCACTTAGCCCTTTACCGTAGGGCTACAGCACTCGTTCAGCCTAGTTCAGTGTGCACAGTGAGCAGACTCACTCCATGAACCTGGACCCTTCCACCCTCACTGCCAGTGGAGTAATACACGACGATGCTGAGCTCAGTGATGCGCGTACCCCATGGGCGGTCAGTCTCACCATGTTTGCCGGTCACAGCAATGATGCTGTCATCCTCTATCATGGTAGAGAATTCATGTACTTACGAGACGCTCACAAGGAGCATATGCACTCACTAGCAATGTCGATGTTCTCAAGGGCTAAACCACCTTTTTCCGCGGTTCCATGATCCTTGACGAATGTCCTAGTGTGGTCACCTGCCTTCGAGTATAAGATCGAGATGCCATCGATCTGGGGAGAGGAATCGTGAAAATTATAAAAGATATCGAGAACAAATGTAGAACTTACCACTCCGCCATATCTAATGGTGATACGACGGATGGGCCAGTCGGGATTGACCGCATATCCTGGAGCACCATGCTCTTTGACTGAAGGGAATGAGATGAAGGGACTTGGTGCAGTACTAGTAGGGAGCTTTACCAAGATCATTGAAAGTGAATCCAGAGTTCACATCACCGACAGAGGGTGTCTGGATGATAGTGGCTTTCTCGAGGGGAATGACACTGGCATGAACAGTGGACATGTTGAAGTCTCGAGCTAGTACTGAGGGATTGAACACTGAGTGAGCTGATGCACGATATCATGGTTATGAGCGCCCTACATACTATACTAGGCATGGTCACGGGCAACCCCCGGGTGTCCAGAAGCATACCCGTACCCGCAAAAACCCGGACCCGTCCATGACGGGTACTGGTTTTGTACGGCTCAGCAAAAACGTACCCGTACCCGTACCCGGGACGGGTTTGCCTGCGGGTACCCATCCCTAAGCACAAAGAATCCCCTACAGACGAACATAAACACGAGCACGACCGTGTGCTTGAGTTTATGTTCGTCCGTAGAGAGGGTAGACTTACGGTGCGCCTGCGAATGAGTTGCTGAGGTTGTGTGCGTGTCGTTGACGGTGCTAGTTGGGTCCGACTTGAAATGAACTGTGTGGGGCGGCAGTGAGTCGTTGAGCTAGCAAACGAGCCGTTTGGCTCGCGAATGAGTTATTTGGCCCACAAATGAGCCGCTTGGCTCGCGAACGAGTTGTTTACGGTGGGAGCGAGCTGTTGGGCTCGGAAGTGACTCGGTAGACCCGCGAATGACTCGCCGTGAGGGTTGGAAGTGAGTTGTCGGACCCACGAACGAGCTCAATCCAAATTCCACGCTGTAATCATAAGTTAGCAGATGTGGCAATATCTCGAAGTGTGATTACCCACAAACCTCCTTTCGTGTGCGGAGTGTCGATTGCAGTCGAGGTTGCAACGTTGACGGTTGACAGGTGAGAAGCCTAAAACCGTTGCTAGGATTGCCTTTCTCGACCCTGGAGAAAGAAAGAGTCTATACCAATCCCCCATCAAAGTGAATGGCCTTTAGCATTCTTAACCGAGCTGTTTGACATCTTTGCGCCGGGTGGCATGGTCAAACGACAAGTCTTACAATTGTTGGGGGGTTAGGGACCATGTGAAACTATAGTAAGGGGGAATCAGTGGACGTCCGTCATCAGTTTCGTCATGGTCTCAGTCCATGTCAGGGAACTCGCTATTTGAAGAATCTCTGCAGCAGGCATTCAAGTTTTGTGTAGCAGAGTGGACGTGCTTGATTGATTCCATCAACTTCTTGTGCAACCAAGGGCTAGTAATTGTTAGCGCGGCATTCCATGCTAGCGAAACTGCGTATAAAACCACATCCAACTGATAGATTCAAGTAGACACTAGTACAAGACATGGGGAAATTGACTCGGAGGACAATAAACTCCATCCAGGATGCAGAGGCGCTTCTACGCCCTACGGATTTCGCTGGCATCAAGGAAAGCCAAGCTGAAAAGGCCGACACCGGGGTCCTGGCCGACTGAACGGCCATCAGCTCGAGCGATTGATCATCGTCGTCTTTAATGGACTTACTGGATTTCGGGCTGTTCCTGGCGGTTCCTGCTACAGCAATGAAACTGCCAAGGGTAGTGAACTTGAACGGCGTGCCACCTAGCCCTTTACCGTAGGGCTACAGCACTCGTTCAGCCTAGTTCAGTGTGCGCAGTGAGCAGACTTACTCCATGAACCTGGACCCTTCCTCCTTCAGTCCCAGTGGAGTGATACACGACGATGCTGAACTCAGTGACGCGTGTACCCCAAGGACGGTCGGGGGTTTCACCGTGCTTACCAGTCACGGCGATGATCATGTCATCCTCTATCATGGAGGAGAATATATGTACTTAGGAGATTCTCACAGGATGTGGCACATGCACTCACTACCAATGTCAATGATCTGAGGGGCGGCTAGAACGCCGGTTTCCATGGTTCCGTGATCCACGACGAATGTCCCAGTGTGGTCGCCTGCCCTCGAGTATAAGATCGAGATGCCATCAATCTGTGCAGAGGAATTCTGAGATTATGACAGATATCGAGAACAGATGTAGAGCTTACCACATCGCCAGATCTAATGGTGATACGACGGATGGCCCAGTCAGGGTTGACCGCATATCCTGGCGCGCCATGTTCTTTGACTGAAGGGAATGAGATAAAGCAAGGGACTTGGAGCAGCAGGGGGCTTTACCAAGATCATTAAAGGTGATTCCAGAGTTTACATCACCGACGGAAGGTGTCTGGATGATAGTGGCTTTCTCGAGGGGGATGACATTGGTACGAATAATAGTGGACATGTCGAAGTTTCGAGCTAGTACTGAGGGATAGAACACCGAGCGTGCTGATGCACGACATCATGGTTATTGGCACCTTATATACTATACCTCCTTTTTTTTCTGGAATATTTTTCATCGCAGATCGTGCAGAGTGCCTGGACTTTCCCAGCTGAGAACAATTGGATTCGACATTCATGGAAGTCATCCATCTCATGTGAGACTGATAACTGCTGGACCTTCTGCCCTGGTGTGAGTGAGGCACGTCAGTGCAACGAGGTTCTGGCCCCATCAGACCAGCTGAATGAGTTCAACAACCAGGAACACTAGAAGGTGAGGCGAATCGCACCGGCAGATGACTGTATTTTCGGATTTGGTCCGCCTAGAGTACTGCTCAAACCGCAGTCTGAGGTACAAAGTTCAAGCCGCCAGTGCAATCTGCCCATGAATGAAAACTACCAAAATGTGACCAGACTCTTCCGCAATGCATCTCACCTTAGATCTCAGTGCTTTGGGATAAATTGTGGCACCAGGGACTTTACATCTCCCCTGCGCTCGGCCCAGGAGTGTTGGACGAGCTGCGCGATCAACGGACGACAAGAATCTAGAACCAAGTTGTACTGGCAGACGTGTGACCAGTGATCTGCAGCATCCGTTATTGGCGGTGTTAGGTAAATGTCGCTTCGGTAATAAGCGGTGGCAGGCCATCCCTCCTGGTTTCAACTTGAAGGACTCAGAGCTCTACGTACCTGAGGAGCGACTGCTTCCCCAATGTTTGCTTAGGCCCGGGGGAGACTAGGCTCTACCCCGCTCTCGAGCGCTTCTTCGGTGCAGATGAGAAGTCTCTAATATTCGACAAGACCGTTCAAGTTCATCGTGTGCATCGATCACCTTCGTAACTGGACCAGTGATCCGGACAGTATCCTCATGCTAGCAATGGTAATTGATCATCATTTCAGGTCCCTACCCCAGGCATTTCACTTTGAACAATCCGAATCCGGACAAGTGTGGTCTCGACCCGGAGGCACCGGTCATAGTCACCCTCCGCTTTTGTGATCGGCGGTTCCTAGAACGTCTGGTCCGAGATAACTCAGATTCAATACTTGTTCTGTGAGCCTCGGAGTCAACGAGCCCCCGGCCAATTGCTAAATTAGCGGGGCCCTCCCAGATGCAGGGCAACGAATGCACGGTCAGGGGCTCACCGATGAATCCACTGAAATTTTTGATAGACGTGCGAAGACTTGAGGTTCAAACCTTCGTCGCGTCCCCACACCTCCGATATGCACGAGATCGTACATCCAACAATACCCTGGACAACGACGACGAATTTACGGCACTTGCGCAGTGGACCTGATAAGGCCTCCCCTTCGTGTGGGATAGTCAAGACGGACGGATCTCAAGCTGAATCCGATGTTTTCCAGACGCTATGTGACTTAGGCACTTCGGCCATACTAAGCTATCCACCTGCTTTCAAGTTCTCTCGTCAACGGACGCGGTTTGTTATATGCGTAGCCACTTCCAGCCTCTTTGGAGGTAGACAAAACCACCTACGACTCAGTCGGTATGTAACGTTACAGAGATGCGACGAAAGAACCTCAGAGGCCATAGTGCCCGACGTGCCTCATAGTTTCAATCCAAATCGCATCGAACAACCTGGCAATGCATTCAGGCAAGGGTCCTTCCTCGCTATGAATCGAGTCAACACCCCGAGATTTGCAGAGTCTCACATCACCTACTTGTCCCTCAAATTCGCATGCAATTGGGAGAGGCTACTGGAACCTATGATAATGGCATGCAGCCAAATGATGTTGCAACCAACGATGAGCTGCATTGGACGGGAGATCCTGATGGGACCGAACGACCTTTAGTTTTGGGCACGTACCATCTGTAGCATCCTATGAAGTTTAGTTGGAATTCCGCCGGAAGATCGTGAAATATCTAGTTCCATTACAAGAGGCAACTCTGGACTTCGAGCCATAGGTGTCCGTACGAAGTCAACGTCACCTTGAGTGCTGGATTATCCACTTAATTTGTTGCTCTGTGGGACTCAAGAGGAACTGGGATGGATAAACCGTCTTAGTGATCTGTTTGCTAATACTACAAAAATTAAAGGACGAGAAATCAGAAAGCATAGTGCCTAACGTGGCCTTTGATTCCAACCCAAACCTCTTCGAACAACTTCACAATCGATTCGGGCAAGGGACCATCCGCACTATTCATCGAGTCAAAAACGTGATGTCTGCACAACTTCATGTCACCTACCTGTCACTCAAGTTTGCTTGCAACTGGGAAAGGCTGCTACCACCGATAATCACAGCATCTCCATGTTCTGGCTTGAGTGCCGAGTGATGTTGCAGCCAGCGCTGAGCCGCGTTGGGAAGGGAGATGCCATGAGCATCCTGAGGAATGTCGAGTTTCAAGTATACAGCGTCGTGAAAAAACAACTTACAACTCCATCCTTCAACTTCAGGACCGCAGGTATGAGAGGTTCATACTTGGCTCGCATCAAGCCCGCAACCACAGAAGCATTCGGATCGAAACGACTCCCGGCAGCACCTAGGTCTGTAGCTGAAAGTATCCTGGTTGTAAGAAGACCACCTCTGTGATAGTTGGTGAACTATTAGCGTCTGGAGGACAGAAGGACATTCCACTTTGGGTACGTACGCAAGTGGACTGTATCCATAGAACCTTATTCCAAACTTGCGCAAGGCAGGGAAGAGCTCGACCTCGACGTTGCGTTCGATGACATTATAAACCCCTTGGTACACCGTAGGTTTGACCCATCCACGCTCGGATGCCAGCGTGACAATTTCTGCCACCTCCCACGCGTTGAAGTTGCTCAATCCGAATTCTTCGCTGTATTCACAGTTAGTCGATGAAAAGATTACCCACCCAAAACGAGTACTGACAAGTGTCCTTCCTTGTGCAGCGTGTTGATTGCAGCCAACGTTTCTTCAAATGGAGTCCCTGATCGGTCCGGAGCGTGAAGATAAAGAACACGGATCCTGTTGGGCGCAAGTGCGGTTACTGACTCTTGCAATCGAGCGCGAAGGAAAGTCAAAGTCGCAGGAGATTCTGCGTTCGGAAAAATCCTATCACACCAAGTCTGAAAAAGAGCTCAATGATGGGTATGTTAGTGAGTACACACTTGGTATCGATCTTGGACCCTCTGACATCAATCTGACCGAGCACTTGTTCAGAGGTACCAGCTCCGTAAACACGTGCGGTGTCAATGATCAGAGGAGTTCCGGGTTTGTGAAAATCAACATAAGCATCGATGATAGCTTTGGCACCTTCGACTGTATTGATGCGTGCGCCCACATTAGCAGGCCCAGGCGGCGCAATGGTGAAGGAAGCTGCGCCCTATTTCAAGGTCATGAGATGTCGATCATCGACAGGGACAAACGACGATTGGAACTCACGTATACAAGTTGAATACGAGGGCTGGCCATTGTTAATCTTAAGAGACTGAGGAGTGGGCGATAGAATTGGTGGGGTCAGAAGGTGCCCATTTCTCATTAAATATTAGAGGATGGCAGAACGAAGGTTGCCTTTTTGTCATCAGTAGGGAAGCTTTGTCACCGTAACAAGGATATTACACCGATCAAACGGGAATTGATTAGCTTGTGAACTGCGGTGAGGTCATGGAAAGCTGACCTAGACATTCTCAAACATGTACTGCTGTACACGTCATGGCATGCGTCATCAGCGTGCCGTTCACTAGTCACCACGCAAAGCACTCTGATTGTTTGAATTGTGCAGTTACTTTGTCTAGCTCGCTAGTTAATATTCAATCAAGCTGACAGTGTGAAGCCGCGAGTTTGAGTCATTGCAATTACGCGAACGCGGGAATCCGAATCTGGGTCTAATGACCCCTATCAATTGCGTCATCTGATCACATACTACATACTACATCCCTTCGTCCTCGACTTCCATGGCAGATTCAGGGAAACAATACCACAACCAATGCACAGGCGAGGCACTCGCCACAGTCAAACTGCACAGCAGCGACGAGGACATCATCCTCTTCGCAGGATGTTTCTGTCCCTTCGTCCAGCGTGCCTGGGTTGCGCTCGAGTATCTCGGAATTCCGTACAAAGTATGTCCCCAATCTCTATCGTCCGCAGACTGAAGTACCTGATCCCTCGTTCTTCCTAGTATTGTGCGTTTGGAATATTATCGTCGTATTGACACTCGCATGAACACACCTCATCTCAGACGAAGTCGATCCTTATAAGAAACCAAAGGGACTCCTCGATCTCTCCCCGAAGGGTCTGGTTCCCGCTCTTCGGCTCAACAACTACACTCCTCCTCGTGCTCTCCACGAAAGCACCGTCATCATGGATTACCTCGAGGAGTAAGTATCGCCCACGCTCTAGATCGAGTTGCCTCCCACCGTCAACCTGCTCACGCACCTCTCAGCCTTGCATCGACGACCTCGAAACGCTCACTCTTCCCACCCATCTCTGATCCGTGTTTGTTCCACACTTTCCTTCGTTTCGTCCAGCTAACCATGCATTATCCCAGATGCCAGAGCCCTTGTTCGCCTCCAGTCTGATTATATCAACCGCACGCTCGTGCCCGCATTCTATCGCTTTCTTCAAGCCCAAGACCCTGATGCGCAGATTGCCGGTGGTAAAGAATTCAGAGAAGCGATAGAGGGTCTCGTGGCCCTTTTCGAACGCGCCGAACGAGAGGTGGGAGGGACTGGGTTATGGAAAGAGGGAGGTGAGCTGGGATGGGCAGATATCATGGTTGGCCCCTGTGAGTCGTCCATCGTGCAAGCTGATATTGGGCTATCGTCTCATGAGCGTTTGCGGTATGATAGGGATGTTCAGGGCGACTAATGTTCTCAAGCACTATCGCGGATTCGAGATGCCAGAAGGTGTCAAGTTCAATGCGTGGCTGAAACGGTTGTTCGAGGATCCAGCGTTCAAGCGCACTTGCAGCACGGAAGAACTCTACCTCGATAGCTACGAGAGGCTAGCGTCGTGATGGTTCTCGACGTCTTCGTCGACTTGACTGATCCTTGGCCTCTTAGATATACTTTCAACAGGCCCAACACGAGCCAAGTTGCCAACGCGATTAACACGGGAAGGGGCTTACCTTGAGAAGCATAGGCAGAGAAGAATGTTCGTGTACTGTGTACGCTACGTGGGAAAAGCTGTGTAGGTCTTTATCCTTGGTTCTACCGGCTTCGAAAATGCATGTATTATAGTTGTTACACCTAGACTTCGTTATACGATCGTGGCATTCGTCATGATCATCACAACTCGTCCGTTCATGCCCGTCAACATCTCTCAAACACTCGATAAAGATCTGGCAGATTAGCCACCTGAACAACATCGTTCTCCAGCAGCGACTTTGGAGCAATAAAGAACTTGCGCAGTGCCTGGAATAACACATGCTCCGTTTGCCATGTCGCTGCCTTTGATTGACCTGTATCGGGGGCGGAGGGCATGAAATGTGAAGGTGAGGGTGAGTAAAAGTACGCAAGCTCGCGCATGAGCGTATAGAAGCATTCTTTCTCTGTTTGCCATTGTACCTAACAAATCACGTCGTTCAGGTCTTGAGAAGATCTCGAGCTGGAGGGTGCCTCACCTGCGGTCCTAGACGCATGAGAAAGACGGGCAGCCTGTTGAGATCGGGGGTATATTCCTTCAGAAGGTGAGGCAGACTCTCAATTTCCCCATCTTCAGTGAAGTTTATCTTGAAATATTCGGCGAGCATGTCCCGTTTCGAAAGCAGTGTTTTAGAGATGCGCTATAGAGGACAGTTAAATATAGGCTCATGAAGGTTGCAGAAGATACACACGGTAACGATTTCGTTTTTACTCAGTCCACTCTTCTCCGTGTCGGGTTCAGCATCCACAGCAAGCTTCAGAAGAGTACGGAGAGGTGGAGGCGGGTCCAACTTTAGTCGTCGATAATTGCCAAACTGCATTAGAGCTAGTTGGTAGAACATCTCCTCGCTAAGAAAAAGGGTCACTCGAAGAAAGTCAACACAAAGAAAACATAACGTACGCCAAAGCTGCGTGATTGACGAGGTATAGTTTCGTGTTATGTTGGATCAGGGACAAACACCGATAGGTATCCACGATCCCAACAAACGTGTGTTTCTTGATGATCTCTGTCAGATCTGTCGGTTGAAATAAGAGTCTGTTGAGGAAATGGATGGCATATTCGACACACCGTAATGCATACTCTTCTGAGCCAACTTTCTCAGATCTGAGATGGACGTTAGGTCACAGCTTGACTCGGCAATATCGCGAAGGCCAGAGGCCGTCTTAGAACTTTCACCACCATCGGACCGCGAAGGGTTTAACACAGGGACCATTGATTCAAGCGTTCGATCGTTGAGGGAAGTGCGGACTTTATGGTGTGAGTACACCCTGTTGGCTGCAAGAAACTAAGTTGCGCCGGGAGAAATATCATTGGGAAACATACTATTGGATGTAATAGCCGGGCGTTCTCCCTCTTCCTCTTCTCCCTTGGCGTCCTCTTCGTCCTCCTCTTCTCTGACTCTCTTGCGGCTTTGATTCTTGGTTGTTTCGTTTGACGCGCCAGGAAGTAGCGTCTAGAGATCACGGTCACCAAGAGACGCCGATGCATTGCGGAACGCCTACCTGGTATTCAAAGGTCCGAGAATGACTTTCACCAACAACTTTCTGCTGAATAGCATCTGATATGCGCTCCGTTATAGCTTCTTCGTTCAAAAATATAACTTCTCGTTTCGTTGGATGCACATTCACGTCCACAGCACGGGGATCGATCTCTAAACTGAACCTAGTTCAACGGAGATCCTCAACGTTAACTGGTTGCCCTACCTGAGGTACACAAATGGGAATGCTCCCTTAGGTAGAACCCCGCTGTATACGCTTTCGATTGCCCGCTTGATGCTCGTTGATTCGACGAGACGATCTGGACCACGTATGCTCGCATATTCAGTTACCATGGATAGGAAACATGACTCACGATTGATGAAAAGTAGGAAGACCGTCCTCTTTCCTTGATAATTTGGACTCGTGCAATATGCCTCTGCAGACCATCTTTCAGGATTATCGGATTCAGGTCCATCCTGACGAGAACCGGAGGAGGACGAAGAGACCTCGATGTGTAAGAGCTCTTTCCCCATAGGATGACCATACAAAAGGCGGATCGCCTGGTCAATGGACGTGGGGGAGGTAGAGAGCTCTGGAGATGCAGAGCCTGCCTGGTCGGTATGGTAGCAAGGTAGCGGGTATGTGTTCGGGTGAACGAACCTTTTTGCAAAGAAACGCCACCTTGGGGTTATGAACCGCATATTTTGTTACAACATCGAGGATTCTTGCATACTCCTCTGACGGACTTCGCAAGGCAGACAAGCGAGTAGGAGTGTTGTAAAACATGTCCTCGATCTGTTCCCATGAGGATGACAAATAGGATCACTTTCAGGATGCATACCGTGATGACGGTTCCATCATTTCCAGCGCAAGGTTTGGGATCTGGTGTTTGCCCCGCTTTGGGAGGAACCATTGTACCTTCGGAGTAGCATGCTCTACATGAGATGTTGACAGGACACCCAAACATCTGATGAGACTGCTTACTTCCAGGCACATGAGTCCGCCTTCGTTTTGCTCACGACGGACATGTGGGAAACATGTGATATTGATGCCAGTGCTTCACCGCGAAAGCCATACGTCGTGAGCCGAGATAAATCTGAGAACGTCTTCAGTTTTGATGTAGTAAACCGTTCAGCCAGAATCGGTAGGTCTGCTTTCTGTCGGGGAGTGAGTCGTCTGACAGAGAATCAAAAAAGCGGCGAGTGAACGTACTCGGATTCCACAACCGTTGTCTTGAATCTGGAGCAATTTCAGCCCACCATCCTTGACAGTGATACGTATTGACGTGGCTCCAGCATCCAGACTATTTTCCAGTATCTCCTTTAATGCAGAAGCTGGTCTGTGTATAATCTTGCAGTAGATAAGCCGAATGTCAGTCGAATACTAGGGAGACATGCACCTCTCCTGCAGCTATTCTATTTATAAGGGATTCATGAAGCCTCTGAATGGGCAAGGGAGCGGCTGGTGTGTCATCCTGGGCTTGTTCGCCCATGGTGGTTTGGTATTGTCTCGTGTCAAAGGTACTGTGTCGTGGTGGAATATTGGTTTCCTGGATTAAGGCCGCCTTCAGTCGGACTGAGGAGGTTGAGACAGAGCCTTGGAATCTAAGTTTAGTATAAGGAACTTTGTCAGTAATAATGTTAAATTGTGTGACAAATTGACGCGTACGTGACAATCACGTGCAGCGGAGGACTCGCCAGTGTCGCTGGATGGAAAATCATTTTGTGTGCGATATCCTCCTGAAAATTCGACTGTTATGCGCCATTACTTATTAGAATCACGCAGCTGTGATTTTTGAAGCAGAGAGGCTATCCATGGCAGATTCATGACGGTGGCAAGTAGACAATGAGCCGGTCACGTGATCCGGTGTTACAACTAGGGGGGCAGATTCGTCATAGCAAGGGGGGGTCGCGAGCCGGAGGCGAGCAGAAGGTGAGAAGGGGTTGCCGGGTCGGAAGCCGGATTTGCTTCCAAGGGGTCGTCAGCGGGCGGGTAGCAGTTGTGGGTCAAACAGATGCTTCGTTGCCTTTCGAGTGCCAGATTAAGGTACGGAGATCGTGGTTTCAAGTTGGTGTGTACTACTACTTGTGTTTACAATGCAAGTTCCGAGTCGGAACATCATGAAACCCCCCCGAACGCCGCTAACGTACATACCAAGCACTCATCTTCAAGCTGCTGAGACGTCATGACGGCCTCTCACTGGCACTGCAGTCCACCTCCAACTTCAAGACAATCTGTGGTCTGAAGGCCGTGATTTGGCTACTAACAATCTGAAGGGAGGTTAGTACATGAATGATCAACAGCTAGGATTTACTGCCAGTAATGCACCAGAAAACAGTCCCAACTTGAACCCACCTGCCTTCCCCTTCTCAGCTCACTGCTCAGGCTTGCTTTCGAGTTCCAGAACAACCTCCGAGTCACTGCCGTTCGATGTGTCTCGCATAGCACCTACGATCTCGTCCGTTTCCCTTAGACACGTTGTCTTCTCGTACACTTTACGAACGAAATTTGTCTCAAATCCATGTTTTCTCCCGATTTCAGCAAGCATGGAGTTCAAGCCCGTTCGTGAAGTAATGGCAACATCTGCCGGATGCATGACAGCTTCCTCCCAGCTGTCAGCCATGTCAAACAGAGCAATAGACATGTCAGCACAACGATCAGGGTGCACCTGGGCCTGGTGGCTCAGGGCGTGGTTCGGCTCATTCGAGGATCCTCCACCACACTCCGAGTCAGCCATGAGGTCCATGATCTGAACATCGCCGTCTGAGTCCATTGTAAGGTCAATGACTGCTGCATCATCTGAGTCTTCATGGGTAAGGTCAATGACATTTCCTGGACTCGCTTTGACCTCAGGATGGCATTCCGAGTCGGGCTCCGAGTCCTGCGTGAGATCCAGGTCAACGGCTCGATTGCCAGCTGACTTATAGTAGTTCACTGATTGTATAGACGTTTATGAGGTGCAGACCAGAAAGGCTTGAGTAATGTGGACACACTTTAATTACAAGACAGAACTGTGCCTCCAGCAGGTCGTGTGGCAGATTACGAGGTGGGTGGTGAAGTGCAGACCCTGACTCGACGGAGAATAGTACGACTCAGAGGGGCTTCAATTTCACATCAAGTCAATATTTACTTTGTAGTGATATGGCCTGATGACTTTTGATATAAAGCTTGACTACTCTGAGTCCTCTCGAATGACGACCGTCAGCTGTCAGTGGCTGCAGTCTCAGGATGTCTGTCTATGAGCCAAAATCAGTCTTCGCTTGTGCCTGGACCCGAGAGTCGTCGTGTGCAGTTCGAGGCTGACTGGGTCAAATCTGTGAGTAGGCCAGCATGCCCTTGCCTGTTATTCATCCTTACCGATCAGCATTGTTCACAGGTGGAGAGGCATGTGAAGACATGGTCCAACTTACCAAGCCAGAAGAAAAGCCCTCGACCGACAGTGCAGCTTGCCTGGGAGGCGGAGGTTGCAGAGTATGTTACCTGTCTGTGGCAGAAAACGCGCCCACACTCGCAGAAAACAAGTGCACCCTCAGCGATCAGTCCCGACGTTCCACTGTTAGGTCCACGATTTGTTCCGCCAAGTTACCTGCATCATCAGAAGCATTCGGGGCTGTCCCCAATCCAGATCATGCCCGAAGCACAGTATTGAAACGACTCAAAACAACCAAAAGAGTTGAATCAAGTCTACACAAGAACCCGAGGTAAAGGAGTAGAGTAAATGCTGAGGCTGCGAAGGCAGTACAGCGGCGAGCAGAGAGCAGTTGAAGAGGAAATCTCCAAGTGAACTAAACTGGGGGTTTCCCAGTCAGTCCCTTGGGGTTTATA